>OU015491.1:169962881-170247881 GCA_907164885.2 Dolomedes plantarius | reverse complement strand
CTTGGTTATACTTTTGACACTGTCGACCTTGAAAATCCTAGCTGTCTGACGATTTCGGAAATTGGCCCATGCGTCGCTGCACCTACGATTTGTCCGCGATCGAAGGCGTCTAAATCAGGCAGTTTACCCATACTGGCAATTCCAACAACTAATTCAGAACAACCGCAGTACGCGCTATATATGCAGTTTACCACAGCGCCCTCACTTGCGCATACATGATGCGCAGCGCTACACAATTTGCATAGGCTTTGCTATCCCTAATTCAGTGGCACTTCAGTGTATATATATGGTGGTGGTGTATGTGTGTATATGTATGTATATATATATACATCTATATGATAGTTATAATATGTGTAATATATGTGTTTAGAGTATATAATCAAGCCTTTTGAAATATATCTAATGTTTTTTCTCCACTACCACAGTTGAATGTTGTTCCATTTTCATTTTTTCCAGAGGAAAATATTTTGGCCATGAATTTCATTTGTCCTTGAATATTTCCCCATAATAATTTTCGAGTGTATTGGATTCAAGATTAAAATACTATGTTCTATCTTATTGAATGCGGAGATTCTTTACAATTGTTATATTTTAACAAGTTTATATGAACATAAATCTGCACAAAGGACTGCAATGACCATAGGTAGCATTTTTGTGAATGGATAAAATGTTAGCATCATTAATTTAAAAATTTTATCTGGGATTAGGGTTATTAAATCTATGATAACTGACTTTATTGATATTATTCTATTCTTAGATCCTAAAAAAATATGTAAATATCACATAGCATAAAGAAACGAATCTCAATAAATGTAGTATAATGTTATCAGTGTGAATACCAACAGATGCAAGCTGTTTGAATCCTGTTTTTATCGGAATTTGACGCCAGAAGAAGAATTATTCTCGTCGCAAAGACGATAAACTACTGACCTTTGAATGTCATTTACCACACGAAATCTCATATAAATACCTGCTCAAGATGGAGTTTCTTCCATGCACTGGTAGATATCCTGGCGCTGCGTAAGTATCTTTCTCATGTAAAGGATATTTTTATGACAAAGGATATTTGTTGTTTAATAATATCTATGATGTGTACTATTTGAATTATTTACTAATTTTAATTCTAAAAGATTTCTATGGTACTTCGATTTTGCTTGACAGGATGTCAGATGTTTTATCTTGCCATGTTAGGAAAACTTAGAGCTGCTGTAACCAACCTGTATAGGAGATGTCTTTTCATTTGTATAAGTTGCGACAGATATATTAGCAATCTTCTACGAATCTGGGGTATCAGAATTTGTATCTCTTGAATTGAATATCAGTATCTTAAACTACAAAGCTTTTATATGATAAAGATGATGTGCGAGGAAATTCACTCAATATCAAATCTCAAAGTATAATTGGTAAAGGTCGGATGGGGCTCACTCTGACAGTAAAGGATTCAATGCTTTAAATTAAAATTTAGATTCGTAAAATGATCACTAAAAAATTGTTTGCCAATCAGACGTTTCTAAATGCTTGTTTATTTAACCAGATTCATCTGAACATTGTGGAAAAAACATCAATTAAAAAAATGAAGAACCAAAATTTATTTTTTTTTATACTTTTCTGTGTTTCAGTAGATCTAATTTCCTTAGATAAAATCTAGAGGCAGTTTAACAAAAAAAATCTTAATTTCTGAAAGATCTCGGAAAAGTTCTGAAAGTGTTAAAAAGGATTAAATATATATATATATATATATATATATATATATATATGTAATATAAAATAATTTTTATATTAATAATCTTGACTTCTCCATGCTCCTGTAAAACATAATTTATTCGATTTCAAAAGATGATGTAATAGCTCATAAAGATTTCAGTATTTAATCCCTTCGTTCCCCTATAGACAGAGAAAGATCCTTACAGACTTACGACAACCACTGTCTAGGGAGACTTAGCCGATAAGAATCATTGAACACGCCCTAGTCCTTGACGTAACATAACGTCATAGGGAAGAACCTTTGCATCACCTCTTCTGTATTTTCCCGATATAAAAATGTGAAGACGGCTGAAAGCCGGGCCTTTTTCTGATAGTGTTTGTACATTTCATATGTCACTCGGTCTAGCTCCCTCCCTATGGGGAACTGCATATGAACGACAATAAAACTTTAATAACTATTATAATAATTGGCTATTATAATAGATATTATAATAGTTAACTATTATAATAACTATTATAAAAACTTTAATAATATATATATATATATATATATATATATATATATATATATATATATATATATATATATATATATATATTTATATATATAGAGAGAGAGATCAAAACTGATTATTACAGCAATGCATTATATATCTGATTTTGTATAGCTTCTAACATAAAAATATCCCAAGTGGAAAGCAACTTGGTAACCACAAATCGACTGGAAAAGTTAAATTGGGTTTCTACTGAGAGAACAATTTTAATACAATTACTTTACTTTCAAGAAAATATTTAAAAGCTCTTCTCAAACTGCTCGAAAGTAACGGTTCTAATTTTACTTCTAGCACAAATTCATTATGTTCTTTTACTCAAAGAGATTCTAAAATATTTCGGAAATTGCTTAGAAACCTGAAACATTTTAGGGGGTTGAGAGCTTTATAATAATGGTAACGTGAGGAAAATTGAACTAAGTTTATGTATTCGTCGATTTAAAGAACGCAGGGAATTCTATTATTTTCTTACACGGTACTGACATTTAATTCCAAATAGTTCCGCATGCTATCAAATACTATATGCCAGGGAAGGCATTGAAATATAGTCATTCAATTTTATATTTGTTTAACTCAGTTGATCGATGTTTTAATATATTTAATAACTGCTATTATTAACTGTCTTTAAAGTGTGTATGAATTCCAACCTTGGATGCTAGAAGATTTCCTTGTATATTGTTTCAAACACATCGAAAGGGACAAAGATTTAATTTCATGATCTAAAATATTTTTTTAAGGAAGAATTTTATAATAAACTTGTGAAGTAATTTTGTTATTAAGCATCATTTCTGTAATACTCTAATTCCTCTAGATACAAAGTTTGTCTGTTTTAGTACATTAAGCAGAAAAGTTAAGACAATCTCAGCCTTTTTTAGATGCTGCAACCGTTATTTAAATTTATTATTATAACTACGTTAACGAAAGACTTGAAAAAAAGTAATAATAAACTATAATGAGTAAGAGGTTTTTATTTAAATCGTAGTGCTGATTTGTTTGAAATATTTTGTGTCTGAGAACTTCAAATAAATATTAAATAATGAATACCTTATTATGTTAAAATATATATCAGGAAAAATACTTCATAGGAATTTTTTTTGAACAAACGGAAAGGTATTAAAGCGCTGCATACCATTATATGGTAGTAAGTTCAGCAATAATTTCGTATTACCCCCAATTAAATAAATAGTTAATTTAAAAGAGATTATATTACCAAGTTGAACCTTTTTTACGTATTAAAATGATCTAGTCTATTTAAATATATATATGGGCTATTCCTTTTTCAAGCAGGTTTTGTTTTTCTATTTTACGTTAGTATATTCATATCTTTATCTCAAATTTGTTATCATCATTCTTCTGTCATTCATTTACCATAAATATTATCTATGTTTATCCTTACTTTTTCAAGATAGTATAGAAGTATTTAAAAAGCAATTTCTTACTAGTGATATATTTCATAAAATATTTCCTATTTGAACTTGATTGTTTTTATATCTTTCGAATATTTCTTATATTCCTTTTTCGATGTTTTCTAGAGCCATGAAGCTTCTCTCAGTGTTTTTCCTCGTGGGCCTAGCCCTCTGCTATGCCGTTCCTGTTCCAGAAACTCGGGAGCTAAGTAAGTGTTTTTATGTTTCAGAACGGTGTTAAGGAATTTCTGGCATTTAACCCAGTACCACAATTTCTTTTCAATTTTTAAAAGTACGAAAGATTTTCACGGTGCGTCATAACAGTGAAGATAAAACGCTGCAAAAGCGACTACCTTTTGCAGAATATTCTTTGATTATAGGGAGTACTTCGTAAGACTTATCCTTGCATAACACTTGATTATCAGTCGAATGATAGAGAAAGGGTCGGAAAATTATAAGTTTTTAAATGAAAAAAATTCTTGGAAGCTGGATTTAAAAAAAAAAAAGTACTTACACACGAAATCAAAATTTTCATAAAACCGGATGAAGTAACAGATACATCGTATGATAGTTGTCACCTTTGTGTTCTAAACGGTGGCCTTAATTTTTAGGTATCAGTGAGAAATTTTACTTAGCATTATCAGACAATATCCCTGAAGGATTAAATTCTCTCTTTTTTTAATACTTGCTTTTGTGAACCAGTTCTCTATAGGACGTTGCCTATAAAAATTAGACAACGAAAGCGAGTGGGCTTTGAATACGACTTATGTATTGACATATCGTACATTGAACATATAATAGCCATATTTTGAAGCAAATAAGTAGTATTATATGTTACATAAATACACGAAGCAAAATATTATACATTTGTAAATACTTATTTTTTTAAAGGCCAAACTTTATTGAGTTATTTCTGTACTAAGAAAGAGTTTTGTAATAAATACTTAAAAAAATTGTTGCTTGTTATAATTGTAGTACATTAATTATTGATAAAAAAAGTACCAGCTCAAAGTAAGGCTTCGTTTAAAATATTTCTCACGGGAGAAAAATTAGTGAGCTTTCAAATAACTAATAAATTTATTTGTTTGGCATGTAGTTACTGATAAGTAATGAACCAACGGTCATGTAATAAACAGACCTGTTCTCTTTATGACGTGGCTAATAAAAATTAAGGGAGTCCGGGACACATTTAAATTTTTTTTTTCATTTATTGAGTTAAAATTTTGAATTTTTTTGTGATGGTCAACCATATAATTTGTAAACAAAATCACATCATAACATTTCTCAAAAAGTTTTTAAAAATTTTTAAAATTTAAAATTTTTAATAAAAGTGGAGTAATTTAAAATCTTTATAACTTGAAATATTATTTATCGAATTTCAAAATGTTTCCATTTAATTAAACAGAAATATAAAAGTTTTAATTTTGATTCAGCATTTTTTGAAATATTAATTTTTAAAAAATTAAAAATATTTAGATTAAAAATTACAAAAAAATTATGTAACTTATTTTTAAAAAATCATATTTTTAAAGGTAAATATTTTTTTTCAAATTTGTTGAATCAAAATTAAAGTAAAATAGTTGAAAAAGACATGTTCCATGTTTCGACCATTTATCTTTAACGGTTCTTTACTTATAACAATTTAAAAACGAGAAAAACCCAACATGCTGAAAAACGCACTTACAGGTTTAAACAACGATTAGCTACTAATATAATGTTGCGAAAAAAAAATAGCAATTTATCCTGTTCTAATTAAGATAAAAACATGATTTAACCGTGATTTTAAGCGTAAAAGAACAAAAAAAATTTTAATGCAATAAATTTTTTTTTCGAAAATTCAAACAATTTTGTGTCCTGAACCCCCTTAAACTACGAAAGCGAGTGGGCTTTGAACACGACTAGTATTGACACACTACACACTGAACATTTAACTGTCATAAGTTGAAGGAAATAAGTAGTATTATATGTTATATAAATGCACTTAAAATTGTAGTATATTAGTTATTGATTAGAAAGTGCCAGCTCAAACAAAGGCTTCATTTAAAAGATTTTAAACGGGAGAAAAAGAAGTGAGCCTTCAAGTGACTAATAATTTTGTTTATTTGACATGTAGTCATTGGTAAGTAATGGACCAACAGTCATGCAATAAACAATGATTCATAAGATTTTGATTAGACAGTTTTTATTTGTTAACAATGGATAGATACGGAACTTATTTGAATACTTGTGCTAAACTACAAAAGTTTTAAATCTGGGAAAGTGAAATTTTATAAAAAGTCGCATTTATTAAGTAGTAGGTAATGAAAAGTTATCAGATGTGTTATCAATTAGTTCACGTATGCTGGTTGACAGTTTAATAAAAACAAGGAGAATTATTCCTTTTTATTATAAAAAAAGGAATTGATAGAAGGTAAATAATGTTACACAAATATCATCATATACTGTTAGTGATTGTACTGCGAAAGTCACAAATTAAGTCATGATTGCTTAATTTAAGATTAACTTGAACTAACAGTGAACAGAACTTCATAGTAGAATAATAATATGCTAGCAATGTGTTTCCCATGAGTTAGCCAATTTTAGAATCAACTGGATAAAAATGTTTAGAGAAATGAGTTGTATCAGAATGAGATATATACATGTTAAATTTTAAAGGTAAATTTTTAATATGCTTTTATTTTCATGGTTTATATATAAATTTATGCATCAGATCTAACTTCCAATGTCTGAGGTTATTGCAGTTGATTTAGTAATGAAAAAGGCATTGATATTTTTATAGCAATAGTATTGGTACAGGCAATTATACTTTCTAAAAGAATTATTAAGAAATTTCTGAACAGTCTGATCGAAATACAATATATATATATATATATATATATATATATATGCATACATACACACACACACACACACACATATATATATATATATATATATATATATATATATATATATATACAGTGGCTCCCAAAAGTGTTCGTACACTTACGAATTTCAATGAAATAGGGGTCTATCCATTATTTGAAATTAATAGTTCAGAATGGGTATTTAATAATAAGATCTATAATCTATTCTTAACAAAACTACATGAAATATTTTGAAAACATAGTAAAACTTTATTTTTAAGAAACCAGTAATCAAAAAGTAACAAAAACTTTATCTCACAAAAATTATCGTACACTGAAATATTTTCGGATAAATTCATAATTAAAATTATCGTCTGGCGCTTTATTTTTATTTTTGAATTGTGGGGCCATTTAAAATATCGTTTGGCTTTAATTTTTTGCTTACCTACTCCGTAATATTCTATTTATTATTTAAAAATGGCTCGTAGTCGTAAGGAAACAACAAACAGCATTCGAAAATTGATTATTTTTCATCATAGTAGTGGTAAATCAGTTCGGAAGATTGCTAAATTACTTAATTTATCCCATTCTACTGTGCAGTATGTGAAAAAACGCTTTAAAGAAGAAAATTGGATCGAAAACAAGGTAAGAAAAGGCCGTCCGGCAAAGTTAACAAAACGTGATCAGAGATTTATAATTAGAATATTTGTGAAAAATTCACGTTTGAGTGCTGTAAAAGTTTCTGCAGAAATCAATGAAACATTTTCTACTTCAATTTCACCTGAAATTTTTTGACGAGTTCTCCGAACAGCTGGATTACATGGGCGTTTGGGAAAATTTTTTTGTGAGTGAGAAAAACAGAAAGTTTAGGCTTCCCTTCACACTATCAATGGTAAATAAGCCCCAAACGTATTGGAATAATGTCTTATTTGCACATGAAAGCAAGTTTAACATTTTTGGTTCCGATGGGCGTATAATTGTATTGAGAAGAAAAAAATGAGGAACTTAATCCCAAGAACTTAGTAGGAACAGTTAAGCATGCCGGTGGAGGTATCCTTGTGTGAGGGTGCATGTCAGCATCAGGACTAGGAAATTTGGTATTTATTGATGGCATAATGAATCGTGCTGTTTTTATAAATATTTTAAGAGACAATTTAAAATTATCAGCTCAAAATTTGGGTATTGGAAACAACTTTGTTTTTTTATCAAGATAACGATCCTAAGCACACGGCTCTCAACATTCGCATCTGGTGTCTCTATAATTGTCCACAAGTTTTGAAAACACCACCTCATTCGCCAGATTTAAACCCAATAGAACATATTTGGAGAGAACTGGAGGTTCGAGTACGAAAACACGACATTCACACGAAAAGCGAACTAAAAACAATTATTATGGAAGAATGGATGAACATTGATGCAAAAATTACAAAAGAACTAAAGCAATCTATTCCCAGACGTTTAAAAGCTGTTGTGGATGCTAAAGGATATCCTACTAAATATTAATTTAACAAAAATTAGAATATTTACTAATATGTAGAGATTTTTTACAAGTGTACGATGACTTTTGTGAGATAAACTTTTTGTTACTTTTGGATTATTGGTTTCTTAAAAATAAAGTTTACTGTTTCAAAATATTTCATGTAGTTTTGTTAAGAATAGATTATAGATCTTATTATTAAATACCCATTCTGAAATATTCATTTTAATCAATGGATAGACCCCTATTTCATTGAAAATCGTAAGTGTACGAACACTTTTGGGAGCCACTGTATATATACCGTATTTACTCGTGTACAAGCCACACCTGAATTTTGAGACAACATTTGGGGCATTCTTCTTTCGGAATTCCGTTGCAGACTTACAGTAGCATAGCTCTGCAAAATGTAGCAGTGTCGTACATTCCTCAGAGTTCAGTGCTTGCCTAACAATATCAGGTACAGCCTTAGGATATGGTTGTGAAACTACAGTGTAAAAAAGATGATTATATATATATACTAGTACACTTAGGAATTATTTCGCAAAGACAAACTCTTGGGAAATCAAAAGAGTTTTATTAATTGTCCTAAGGTATAACATATGCAAACAATATTTACAATACATTGAATTGCCGTCGGCATAATACGGGGAAATAGGTTGTAAGGTATATAGATACGAATGTTTTATGGTAGTAAAGTGTTCTAAACTAGATAGAAAAGGGTCTATGGTAGTAAAGGGTGTTTACTGTATTTTATTTTAAAATTTCGTGTATAAGCCGCACCCCATTTTTACCGACCTATTTTATGGAATAAAAGTGCGGCCTATACACGCGTAAATACGGTATTTTAAAGTTTTCAATTACGCAAAAAAACAAATTTTGATATTAAAAAACTGATATTAAACCAGATATGTAATTGAGACAGTGAAATGATCTATCAGGGAAAGTTCTAGTGTTGTATTTATATGTCTCAACGCTTGACTTTTGAATTGCCTTATTATTTGCATTAAAAACTCGGTCTGATGTACATAAACTATGGTCGTAACTCCCAAAAGTGCATCATTCTGTTAGCGTGCTACTCCATTTTGCGCTTTATATGATTTTATAGTGAGAATGAGGAAATTTGATTATGATGAAATTAGATAAAAGTTCATATGACCACTTCAGTATTTTCACAATACATACAGTCATAAAACCATAAAAAAAAGAAAATAAATTGAAGGAGTAATCACGATATATTCAGCAAGATTTTTTAAAATTTCAGGTTAGATGAAGTCGAGGAGTTGGATTTCGTCCTCGGCTCCATTTTGGAAGCAGAGTAAGTTTGTAAACTTATTTTTCTTTGTACAGAAAATTAAATTTAAATCTTATAAGAAAACAGAGCCCCAAAACTACAAAAAAAATTAAAAAAATTCACGTATTCTTTTCTAACGAAACTACCGCGGGTTATGAACGTAGGATTACTTATCGTTGCTTACCTCTTTTGTATGTATATATATATATGTAGGTTTATGTATATATATATATATATCTATAAACAGGTACTATATATATATATATATATATAATATATATATATATATATATATATATATATATATATATATATATATATATATAAATATATTGACACATTTTGGTACTTTTCTGTTTAACTGTTTACTGCTTGCCAAAACGATACATACAGGGTTTGGCGCGCTGCCAAAATTATAACTATCGACGACGGACGGTTTTAGTGTCTGAAATTTTGATTTCCGGAGGACCGTTATGAAGGAACGTAATCCTACGTTAAAAAGATTGGGAAGAAAAATATTATCTACATATAATGAAAAAGAAATTCTAGTGGTTAATTTTAAATGCTAAAATTGATGTCTAAAATATCCGCTGAGCAAGGATACCCTACACTTCAAGTTCTGACTGGCCAATTCCATCTTTCAGCCAGCATATTTAAACCATTGGATAACCATGCATTAATTAAATCAGAATCATGTTAAACCATGGACTCCACTTACCCGTTTTCCGTACCTGTCTCGCCCCTTAGGAAAAATGCATATGCATTACGCTGGAATATTCCATACGAGTTATGCATATACGAGTAATGCAGGTACGTGAGAAGGGCAAGTGGATCCCATGGTTTAACATGATGCTGATTTAAATTAATCCATGGTTAACCAATGGTTAAATATGCTGGCTGAAAAATGGAGTTGGCCAATCAGAACTTGAACTGTAGGTGATCCCTTGCTCAGCGGATATTTTAGACATCAATTTTAGCTCATGTGTTCAGGAAACACAGGAGGTTTGGGAATAATAATTTTTGGCAGTCTTAATTTTGAAAAACTTTACTAAGAAAATTAGATATGCGTCAGAATTATTCCATACATAACGCAGTTTTACAAAAGATTATCAGAAAAGTGTTTTAATAAATATTTTATAACATTTTACTTGCAAGTTTATTTGTTCAGGAGGTAGTAAGTAGATTTTAGCATTAGTAGAAAAGGTATGTATTAATTGTTGATAATTCGAGAGAAAAAATAAAAAAAAATTCTTCTTATTTTTAGTACATTTTATAAAAACTTAGGCAACACATTGTGCTCTCTCAGTGATCCATATCTTCAGACAACTAATTGAAGTTATGCATTTTGATGAATCGTTTGGTTTAAAGACAGCGGGAAGGTACAGAGCGACTTATACATAACATACTGAAGAAAGTATAAATATTACGTATGCGTTTTTAAGTAAGATCTTTACGACTTACAAAATGGGCTTTCGGAAGTGTTTAATGAAGCGTAATTTCTTAATTGTTTTTCCTCTATCGTCATGTTGTTATTAATTTAGTCGATGCAAAAACGTACACGGTATAAACTTTTGAACATATTTTTTTTAAAATCACAGTTTAAATATGACTTAAATTCATAAAAAGTCTATTAAAAAGACATTTATGCATAATAATCATCCTTTCCCTCTAAAATTAGTAGAATTCACATGTTTTCAGGAATCTGATTGAACTATATATGGTTTGATTTATTTCAGAGAAGGCTCTGGCGATGAATGGCAAATAAACTCCGAGAAAAGTTCGACGACATATTGGAAAAAATCAAGGATTCTATTAATCAGGGTAAGCGATTAAAGGAAGAACTCCTTGAAAAGGTATGATTTTATGCTTATATAAATTAATAAAATTCAATGCCACCGAACCCGGAAAGCAGAATAACACAATAACTTTAACCCCGTATCAATTTAGATTCTTCTTAAAAAAAAATGAAACGACAGGAAGCTGTCGTAATAAATTTCCATTAGTCGTGTATATATATATATATAATATATATATATATATATATATATAATATAATTATATATATATATTATAGATATATATATATATAATATATAATATATATATATATATATATATAATGTGTGTGTATGTGTGTGTGTGTGTGAAGCCCTGTGGCGTAGTGGTTAAAAGCGTCAAGCTGCCATCCCACAGGTCCAGGGTTCAACCCTGCGACTAGGCAAGGTCGACTCAGCCTTTCATCCCTTCAGTGGGTCGATAAAAATGAGGGACCAAGCATGCTTGGGAACTAAATTCTGGGGGGTCCCCACGTCAGGTTGACCACCTGACTGAGACATATGCTGTATGGAGCCCCAAGGTCAAGAAAGCGGAGATGGGTACTGCCGGCCCTGGTCCACATCGGACTGTTGGCGCCGTGAGTTTAGTTTATGTATATAAGACATCGCCTACCATAATGTTTCCGAGCTTATTTCATATAGATATATATATATGAAATTTAAGAAGATTGACAGGACATCAAATCCAGTAAAATATTCCCATCAAATATCTAGTTGATGGGAATGATAATTTTATTTACGTGAACACATCTTCAATACATATATTTGGTTGATTAATATGTTTAAGAAATATGAAGATTTGAAGAGTATTTACGTATTACAAAGTATACAGACGAGAATGGTAGCGTCTGGTTAAAACCCATATCCAATACTCTAAGTGGCACGCAGTTGGATTCTCCTAACAGGACAATGGAATTTAGTTCACTTGTACACGTAATCTGTATATGAGGTGAGCTTCTGCAACAGTCATACGCACCTATTTTCTATCTCGGGCCCCATGCATATCTTTTCTACGTTATGCGGGCCACAACAGAGTACACTATACCTCATAATATAATAATCTAAAAAATAAAACTCAAAACCTAAATTCATGCAAACGTTTATGTAAAAATGATTGTGATTTTCTTATGTTGGAACAAAATTTTGACTATTTTAGACAAATATCTCATACGTCAGAAAGTTTAAGAATCAGTCAGCCGATTTCGACATACATTCTTCGCATTTGGTCATTTCGAAACTGGAATGATTTTTTGTATTTTTCAGTCACTAATTTTCAAAATTGTGTTTACAAAAGCACCTGCTTGATAATGAGTGTGGGTGCTTCGGGCAGCACATAAAAGCTTGGAGGGTCGAAGTTGAGTACCCCTGTTTCTATAGCGACGGTCAGGCGCCCCAAAAACAGAAACCGAAGTAGTTATAGAAAGGGAAAGACAACATTAAAGGTATACAATTAATGGATGGTGCTGTATTATTATTTTCATATATATATATATATACACACACACGCGCGCGCGCAAACGCAACTGTTTAACCCGATAAAACTTGAATCAAACTTTAAAGAAATGCAGATATATTTGATAAATGAACAGGGCATATTTAGCCAGATTCTCTACAAATGATAAAGTTATAATCATTTGTAAATGGTAAAGTTAGAATCATTTAACTTACGGCTGAGTTTTTTGTTTTGTTTTTTGTTTTGTTTTGTTTGCTTTGTTTTGTTTCTTATATTAACTTATGACTGTAAAAACGTGCTCCAACAGTTGAAGGATGTACGTGAAAGAATGAAGGAAAAGAGGGTGGAACTGGGAAAGAAAGCAAAGGACCTCCTAGAAAAGATCAGGGAGAAAAGGAAAGGAATATTTTGACAAGCTTCTGGATAGGCTCACTGGCAAAGACCAATCGTAAGGATTTTCTTTGTTTAAATCTTTTTTTAAATACTCTAACTTTTGACCCCCAGGCGCTTTAATATTGTGATTATTGCTGTTTAAAGTATACATATGCCTAATATGACAAAATAAGGCAAACCGCAAATTAAGGGAATATAGATTTAAGGTTACGACTTATATTTAAAAACAACTATTTAATCCAACTCAAGATTTGAAATGAAAATTTCCTATAAAAAACTTATATATAAACCCAAAAGTCTGAGATGCGAAATGCTATACGGGAAGTCCTGAACATCATATATAAACAATTGAGACGAAAGGAAAATAATTATCAAAAGTGTTTATGTGTAGACAATATTTCCCAAAATGAAAATTTTGTATTTTGGTAGAAAACTGCTATTTCAGGGCCATTTAGTGTATCATTATATCATACCTTCAAGATTAGACAAATTAGTTGAATAAATAATTCTCACACCAGGATCAGTAATAGATAAATTTGTGAAAAACTGCTGCGTCAGTGTTATTTGTATTCAATAATCTGAAATAATTAAGCTTCATTATTTCGAAATAATTAAGCTTCATTAAGTTCTCTGTATTTATCTAACCTTTCATTAGATGAAATTATTTTAGTTCATTTGCCATTTTTTCAAAAATTCACTGATTTCTTCCTTCTGTTTATCTTAGAGTCATCTACAGCTGTATTAAAATATTCTGAAAAAAAATACGTATAGGAAAAATTCCCTTAGCCAAAAGATGACAGTTATGAAAGTAGAAATTTCTTCTTTGTTTTGCCTGGAATTAATAATGAATAAAACACAATGAAATATATTTAATACTTATAATTCTGTGACCCAAGTTCAATTTTAAACGGGATTTGCTGTTTTATTATATTTCTAGTAGTTTTAGGGGGTACGTTTCTACTGATGAGTACTGTTGTGCCTCACTTTTGTTGTGTGGAATTATAGACAAAAAAGTGTCAGATTTTTACTGTAACACCAATTTCTTCCCTTTCTCAAAAATTCAAACTCTTGAGAAAAAAGAAACCAAGTTTAATTTCGTCTTGGAAATTTAGCATTGTCACTTCGGAAAGTCACTGAAATTTCATGTACTGATATTTTATATTTCGCCTCATTTCGAACCTATTGCAGCGTCCTTTATTAAAAAAAAATATGGTAAGAAATCATATTAGAGTATTTTATATTTAGAAAATAGAATCAGAATGATATGTTTGAAATGTACTCGAATTTTTGACGATAGTTTTCGCAATGGGTTCATTTAAAATAAGCCGTTTAATCTCTTTATCCCATCGATAATTTATTTAATTGAAAGTTTCAAAACTTTTTATGCAATGGATGGAAGTCTTGTTTTAAATTTTTCATAATGAAATTTAAAGCACTGTCTTCAAAAATAAAATATACACTTTTACAATTTACCGTTTCAAGAGCCGTTTTTATGTGGGGCAAGTTACAGCGTTTTTGAAGTAGCTCTTGCCCAAGTAAGCATAAAGTTACAGAAAGTTAGGTGACATTTGGAAAGATCCTCATAAAGTGTGGCATTTATTGGAATTATTGTCGTAAAAGAGAATAAAATATCTGCATACCAAAATATGCACCAATGATGAGATATGATGAAAAGATACCGCACATTCGCATAATACAAAGAACAACTAAAAATTTGAATATCACACATATAATCAATATTTTATCATAGAAGGAAACTTTGTATTAATCCTACTTAAATTAATATATATATATATATATATATATATATATATATATATATATATATATATATATTATATATATATATATATATATATATATATATATATATATATATTACTTTATTTATTTATTGTATCTCTACGCATTAGTATCATACGTTAATTTTCAGCTGAAGCTCAACCTACTGGTAATTTACTTATGGCTGTCTTTTACTTTCATAATATTCAAAATAATTAGATTATGCCTCTGTATTTACCAGTGAAAGAAGCGTCACCGACGACATAAGGGAAAACTTGAAGAAAGCTTTTGACAACTTTTGGAGAAAATTACGGAAGCCACTGAACAGGGAAAGGAAATCAGCGACAGGACCGTTGAAAGGGTAAAGAGAGAAAAATATTATGGGCAAATTTTAAAAATACGTTTCGAAATCTTTTATATGATTGATTGCATTTTATACCTTCATAAAATAATGGATTCCACCATTAAAGCCCATGTGTCACACCATATCTTCTAATAGTCTAGTAAACAGTTCTAAGGATATAACAGGCAAGACTACTGCAAGTTGTAAATAAACTAATTTCCTTCTTAGATGATAAGGCTAGAGAATACCCAGTAAAAGGCTGCTCCGATCATAGGCAATATGCAGCCTACCTCTACAGTGAAAAGAGAACAAAAAAACTGATAATTCCATACTCAGTTTCTAGAGAATGCGTATCGCTTTTTCACCAACTCTAAGCTGGATAATTTTAAGTTGAAGCAAAGTAAGAAAGGGGCTGCCTGTACTAATTATTTGAAAGTAATTAAACTATAAAATTCATCGCAAATCGGTTCCCGAAAAATTAACATTCTCAATTTACAGAACGAATAATGCGTTTTGTTCATAGAACACCATATAACTTTTAATATTTAACTACTATAGAAGAGAATTGTTCTCAGTTACGTATATTAAAAATGTATGTAAAGGAAGGAATAAATGAATCCCAATATATATATATATATATATAATATATATATCTGGCTTGGTACAAGAAGTGCCTAAAGTCAGTTTTTTCCAAGATGGCTTTATTTGCTGATGTCTCTTTTAAAATAATATTATTTTCAATGTAAGAAGTACCTAAATCTATCCGATGCTTTAAAAGTGTTTTCTGAACCATTGTACATACTTGGGTACTTCTTACATTGAAAATAATATATATATATATATATATATATATATATATATAAGGAGAAAGAGTTTAATTAGTTTATTAAACAAGCAAAAGTATCGAGTCTTAATTTTATCTTTATGTCTCCTCAAAACCATTAAACAATAAAACTTCAAACAGTGTTTTGAAGCAATGTTACGGAGTCATATAGAGTAGGAAATCGAAAATAAAGGAAGTATTTAAAAATACTGCGGTTCCCGCTAAACATTCTAGTTTAAGATTTCTGATAATTCATTTTCGAAATCAATATGCATAAATAACTATATGATAAAGAAAAACAAAACGCTCTTTATCATTTTGACGATATTTTCCTTGCAGTTTAAAGACTATCTGGATAAGCTCAAGAATTTCGGTGTCGACTTGAGGGAAAAGATTCGGGAAGCTGGTAACAACCTCCCTGAGAAAGCGAGGGAAATATATCAGAAGTTTCTGGATAGACTAGGTATTAAAGAGAATGCCGTGGAATACGCTGATGAGGGGTAAGAATTAAATTCCCACTTTAACATATCAGTACATAACAGTTTATATAATGGTTAGAATTACATATGTTAGGAATCTGAACCATTAAACTAGAATACAATGTACTAAAATACAACGCATCATCATTGACAGTAGTAGTATCGCTAAATACTTGTTTTTAGCATAAGAAAAAAAAACTACGTGGTACTAATTTTGTAAAACATACTATGCATTTTTGCTTCCAAAATTAGCACTTATTTTCCTTTCGAGGATCTTAACATACAGAAATTTAAATGGCATCTTCCATATTCAGATTGGGGGAAGAAAAATACCGTTAAACCTACAGATAAAATGTTGCTATTTCCAGTCAAATAGTGTACATCTTTAGGAGAACTGAATGTTTCACCAAAACTTTAGGTCAAGATTTTACCGAAAAGCTTTAGGCCGTCTGCACACGGAGCAACTCAAAAGAAACTGATAACTCACTCAAATCACAAACCAGTCCGTGATGAGTCGCAACCTATGTAATTGAATGGAGCCACGCACACGACGCAACTGGTTACAAACCGTCCGACGGGTTTGTAACAGTTGCGTCGTGTGCGTGGCTCCATTCAATTACATAGGTTGCGACTCATCACGGACTGGTTTGTGATTTGAGTGAGTTATCAGTTTCTTTTGAGTTGCTCCGTGTGCAGACGGGCTTAGATGTTCAGATTCCAAAGTTTGCTAACAAGTTGTGTAATTTTTTCAATGACATATATATTCAGCCAACTAATTTTGAATGAAATTATGCATTTTGACGAATCATCGTTTTAAAATCAGCGTCGGAGGAGTACATGGCCACATATAAAAACAAACTGAAGGTAATATACTTGTATATACTAGGTATGCGTTAATAGGCTAGATCTATGCAACTTGAAAAATGAACTTTTGGAAGCGTTTAACCCTTCAGAGGGCGCGCCTGAGTACAGATTGCAACATTTTCGTAATTTTGAATGGTTTGTTTTTACATGTAATGTTTGAATGTTCTAAGCAGTTTTCTATTTATAGCTACACCCTTTCTAATGCAGGTATGATTTTCTGACCCTGGTATTTCTTTCCATTCATTGGTAGTCGTGATTTAACCGTGGTAAACCAGCCATTATACTGGATTACAATACGACAAATGCAGGAGCTGATGTATTCGATCAAAAGTGTGGCTATTACACGGCATCCCGAATATCACGAAGATAGACAGTCTCATTATTTTTTAGGTTTTTGGACATAATATGAATCCATTCGCAAGTTGTCCTTAGATCCAATAAACCGGACAGTTGTGAAATATGGCGATTGTATCTGAGTTCTTTGGCCTTTAATTATAAATATATCTCAAAATTATAAACATTTTATATCTTGTCATAAAAAGCAGAATTATTATTTCAATTTAAAAAAAAAAGTTTATTATAAAAGGAATAATCAAGGTTGAAAGAGATGTTGCACTTTGTGCCACGAGGGCTTTCTGATGTTCCCAAAAATTGGCGCGCCCGCTGAAGGGTTTAAATAAGCATAATTACCAATAGAAATGTATCTGCAAATGGAAGTTAATTGATCGTTATGCTTAATATTAACTTAGTTGATATAAAACTTACATCAGGGAAAAAACCTTAGAACAACTTTTTTTGATAAACGTAGTATAACTATGCCTGAAAGTCGGAAAAAGACTATAAAGGAAGAACGTGTGAATATTTTGATAGTTCTTATCTAAATTTAGTAAAATAACTGTGCTCTCAGGAATCTCATTGAATTTAAATTTCGTTTGATTTATTTCAGAGAGGATTCTGGTGATGAACTTGCAAATAAACTCCGGGCAAAGTTCGATGAATTATTGGAAAAAATCAAGGATTCTATTAATCAAGGCAAGGCTATTAAAGAAGACCTTCTTGAAAGGTTTGTATTTCTAATTATATATATCTAAATATAACGTTTTTGAACCTCGTAAAGCATACAACCTTTATAATGTTGACTAATTGTTCAAGTTTAGATTCCTTAAAAAAATAAAAAAACTGATATACTTCATAGCTATAAAGTACTTTAATAAACAGGAATATAATGAAATTATTCAAATTATAAATTTCTGCTTCAGAAAATCCAATAGTACAAGCCGAAGGGAAGTGTAAGAGGAGACAAAAAGCATAATTTAGTCATATTCATATTTTATGAATGTATGTCATTAAAAATTATTTTAGGTGTTAAAAATTTGATGAGAATCAAAGGAGAGTCACCTTACCAACCAAGTACCAGACACACATTTTCTTTTCTCGACTACAAATTTCAACTATTTTAAATTCCTCTTCTCGGACCAATTTGGCGCCCCTCGATTATTTTGTTTTGGCAGTGACATAACCAATAACATTCCTCTAATAACTCTCTATCTCTTCCACATTCCAAATTTACATGAACACGGCAACACACTGACATATATATATATATATATATATATATACACAAACTATTAGTCCCAATAAAAATTGAAAACAATATGAAAAATGAATAATAATTTGATGAGAATCATGACATACTTAGCAAGACCCTCTACTATTGATAAAGTTATAACGGTTTATTTCTGATTTTGTTTTTTGTCTAAACTTATAAATGTAAAAAATTTGCTCCAACAGTTGAAGGATGTCCGTGAAAGAATGAAAGAAAAGAGGGTGGAACTCGGCAAGAAAGCAAAGGATCTTTTAGAAAGGATTAGGGAGAAAGGAAAGGAATATTTCGACAAGTTGTTGGATAAGCTCACTGGCAAAGACCAAGCGTAAGGATTTTCTTTGTTTGAATCTTTTTGTTTTTGCTTATCCTAACCTTTTATCAAAGCACTGCAATTGCTATTTTTGTAAGTATATTAAACTATGGGAGTATTCATTTAAGCTTATAACTTACTTTTGAAAACAACTATTTAATGAATCTAACCGCCTCAAATTTTGAAATGAAAATTTCTAATAGAAATTTTAAATATAAACCCAACAGTTTGAGATTAGAAACGGCATACTGGAAGTCAAGCACATTCGAATGTAAACGGCCAATACGTAATTGAATGAATTTATCGAATGAGTTTATTATGTATCGCAAATATTTCCTAAAATGAAAATTTTGGTATCTGAAAGAAAACTGCATTTCAGGGTCATTTGCTATAGCATTATCTGATGCCTTTAAAGATAGATAATTTTTTTGTACATATAATTCCCACACTTTCGTGAGGGTTATTTAAACTTCCAGAATTGGAATTAATTACGTTTCATTATTTTGATAAATAAATTATCTGTGTTTTTTTCACCATTTTTTAATGAGAATATTTCAGTTCATTTGCCATTTTTCAGAATTTTCAAAAACCCTTACCTCATAGTCATACATAGCTGTATTAAAGTTTTCTGAAAAAAAGGAAAAAATCCTCTGACAGCTTGCAGATGGTAGCAATGAGTGTAGACTCTTCCTTCTTAGTGTTGCCTAGATTTAAT
This sequence comes from Dolomedes plantarius, assembly GCA_907164885.2. Taxonomy (NCBI): domain Eukaryota; kingdom Metazoa; phylum Arthropoda; class Arachnida; order Araneae; family Dolomedidae; genus Dolomedes; species Dolomedes plantarius. Next base: position 170,228,003 of record OU015491.1, on the reverse strand, counting down.
AATGGATTTAACACATTGAAGTATAATTGTCATTTATAATTCCGTAACCGAAGGCTAATTTAATGAATTTTTTAAAATTATATTTCTAGTTGTTTCAGGGATATGTATTCTTACTCATATGGTAGTGAAGTGTTCCATTTTTGCAGTGTGGAATTACAGACAAACAAACTCATACTTTTAATGTCACATTGAATTGTACTACTTTAAATAATTCAAACTCTTGATAAAAAATTTACCAATTATATTCACTTCTTGGAAATTAAAACTTGTCACTTCCGAAAGTCACAGACATCGATCTACTCAAAAGATTATAATTTAGCCTTATTTCGCGCATTTTATTACTATCATTTTCCGTTTTTTACGATAAAAAAGCAATGTGTGGCAAGCAATATATATCGAGTATTTAATATTTAAAAAGTAGAGTTGCACTCATATCTTTCAAAAGTTTTCGAATTTGGAAGCCACTTTACCCGATAGTTATACCAAAGTGGTCGCTTAAAGCAGGCCTGCCAATTGCTTCTTCAACCGGAGACAATTAATTGATTGTAACTATTTTAAGCAATTAGTGCCAATCTTCTTTTACTTATGGCGCCTTGAAATTTAAAGTATTGGTTTCAAAAATGATACATCCTATTATGTTCTTTTTTTGGGACATAATATGTTCCTTTCACGAGCCCAATTTTAAAGGGGTAGGGTAAATTATAGCATTTTGAAACAGGTTTACCCAAGTAAGCAAACAAAAAAAATAAGGAAAATTGGTGTTATTTTAGAAAAATAATCAAAAAGTGTAGAATTATTTGGAATTTACTTGTCATAAAAAAAGATTAATAATGTAATGAAGTATTGAAAACAGTACGACATATATGATGATATGATGAGAAAGAATCTACGCATTAGCCTAACACTGAAGAAATCTAAAAAATTATGAATATCACACAAATAAATAAAATTTTATTATAAGAAGCCTAGATGTTTATATTTATTCCTACGTAAATTTTTACTTTACACTCTTAAACTCTTTCCCCGGAACATCAGTTTCATACGTTAATTTTCAAGTTGAAATTCGGTTTACTTATTATTAAAGTTACGGTTGTATATTGATTTTATAATACACCCAAAGTAATTAGATAAATATGTTTTCTAGTGAGAGAAGCGTCGCAGACGACATAAGGGAATCCTTGAAGAAAGCTTTTGACAAACTCTTGGAGAAAAATTACAGAAGCCACTGAACAGGGAAAGGAAATCAGTGACAGGACCATTGAAAGGGTAAAAAAAAAATTTTTGTGCCTCTTTCAAAATAAGTTTCGAAATGCTCATTATGATTAATTTTACTAGATTTCCTAAAAAAGTAAATTTTTCCGCTATTAAATCATTAGATTGAAAATAAGCATTTTCTATTAGGGGAGTAAATGGTAAGGTAAAAACATGTCAGTACAAACCAATGACAATCCGAGTTCAACTGCAACAGAAGACGGTTGTTTTTAGCTACTGATATGCAAAATGTATGTCATGAAAGGAATAAGAGAATCAGTTGCAGCGTTATATATATATATATATATATATATATATATATATATATATATATATATATATATATATATATATATATATATTTATATATACATATATATATATATATATATGTATATATATGTATATACACACATATATATATATATATATATATATGTATATATATGTATATACACACATATATATAATATATATATATATGTATATATATGTATGGCCGAATGGCTGGGGAACTGGCATTTGGTTTCAGATCCTGTAGGTTCGAGTCCCACTGATGGCATATATGTTTGCAGCCGTTCGGAATCGGCTTTAAACTTTAGGTCCCGGTCAAATTAGCCCTTGTATAACAAAAGTTGACTGTACGCGTCCAAACCAAAACCAAACCCTAGTTTTTGTATAAACAAATCTACTGCTGGCTTATCCACTTGTGAAGCCAATAATCTAAAAGCTATTCTTGATACACCAAACACTCAGCCTCCTTTAGTCCCATTTCTCCTCATCTTAGCTTCTGGATAGCCTCAACCATCTTCACCCTATCCCAACTTCTTCTGCGCACCTTGCTAGCGGATATTTCTTCTCACCTTGCATTCTTAGCTTCCAGAATAACCGAAAAGGATTACAAAACATGAAAATAAAATGTATCACAATGAAATCATCTGTGGAATCGCATTTTTACACGGAAACATTATTATTACATTATCGATACCGGTTGTTGGTAATATGGACCCGGGTCCATAACACCAGCACCCATGGGGTCCATATTTCAAACAACGCCATCTTGGAAACAAACTCGTTTTCCCATTATGAGTTACATCGAATTTAGTTTCAAAATAGCTCAAAAAGAACTTCATGTCGTGTAGAATAAGGCACAGGAATCGGTTTACACAAAACATAGTAGTAGATATGTAAAATATACACTTTTACTTTCCTCAGAAAAAGTTTGAAAACTCGAAAAACAAACAATCGGCCACAGGACATCATTCGCGAGTGAACTGGGGTCAATGACCTTGACTATCCATTGCAGCCACCTAGGGGCTCTACATCACATCTATAATTAGTGGCTGCACCTGCAGATAGGGCAGATATTTAGGGGGTCCATAATAAATGCAGTGTCCATAATCCCACCTTCTCCTCTCTCTATATATAATTTAAGTCCCATACTTTTGCTTACATAATAACATATTAAACACTTTCTTCATCTCTCGTCTTTTATGTATATGTATATATATATATATATATATATATATATATATATATATAATATGCAATAAAAGAGAGAGAGAGGAAGAAGTGTTTAATTATGGTATAAAATAAGCAAAAGGTATGAGGACTTAAATTTCATAATTATATCACTTAAAACATTTTAAACAATAACATCTTCGAAGTGTTTTGAAACAACGTTACGGATTCAAATATAGTAAGAAAATAAAGAAAATAAGTATTTAAAAATATTAATTTTTGAAATAATATTCTCTCTAAGGATTTCATTCAATTTATTTTTGTAAATCAACATGTATAAAAGTATATGATGAAAAAATACGTAACTATCATTTTCCATTCTGACTTGTATTTTCCTTACAGTTCAAAGAATACCTAGACAAGCTCAAGAATTTCGGTGTTGATCTGAGGGAGAAGCTTCGGGAAGCCGGTAATAACCTCCCAGAGAAAGCAAAGGAACTGTATCAGAAGTTTCTGGAGAGACTAGGAATTAATGATAATGCCGAATTTGCTGACGAGGGGTAAGAATAAAATTACAACTTTTACATATCAATAACAAAACGGTTTCGCATAAGGGTTAGAATTTCATATGGTGGAAATCGAACAATTGTAAATAGCTTTTAATGTCCTAAACAACATCGTAACTTCATTGCGTTGATGGTAAAAGTAATATCGTCAAAAGTTTTTGTCTTTGTGAGAAATAATTTTTAGCATGAAAGAAAAACTTTTGGTGAAAATAATTTTCTGAAAAAAAGGTATAAATTTTTGCTACCAAAATTAACACTTATTTTATCTGAGATTATTGTCACAGTAAAATTTAATGACACTTTCCATATTTCAGGCATATTACATATAAATACTCTGATGCCTGCAATAGAAAAATACCGCTATTACGAGATAAACTGTGTTAAGATTTAGGAGAGCTGAATGTTTCACTTGGTAATCTTAAGGTAAAGGCTTACCGAGAACCTATAGATGTTCATATACCAAACTGTTCTACCAAAGTTTGATGCCGAAGTTGAGAAAAAAGTGTGTTTTTTCGTTGATCTATATCTCCAGCCAATTAATTCTAAGCGAAATGATGCCTTTTGACGAATCATTGTGTTTAAAGACTGCTCCGCAGGTGTACAGGGCCACATGTAAAAACGCACTGAAGGTAATATTTATATTGCATATGCATTAAAAGCTAGATTTATACAATTTAAAAAATTGACAGTGTATAATGAATCATAATCACCAATGGCAATACACCTGCAACATTAAACTAGTTTTTTTTTTCTCTGTCGCTATGCTTAATATAATTTAGTTGATGTAGAAAGACATCAGGGGAAAAACACTTTGAATTTTTTTAAACGTAGTATGAACATGTCTGAAATTCGTAAAGAGTATAAAGGAAGAACATGTAAACATTTTGATGGATCTTCTCTAAATTTAGCAAAATTCACATGCTTTCAGGAATCTAATTGAATATATTTGGTTTGATTTATTTCAGAGAGGATTCTGGGATGAACTTGCAAATAAACTCCGGGCAAAGTTCGAATGAATTATTGGAAAAAATTAAGGATTCTATAATCAAGGCAAGGCTATTAAAGAAGACCTTCTTGAAAAGGTTTGTTTTCTAATTAAATGAATCTAAATACAACGTCTTTGAAGCTTGTAAAGCATAAAGCTTTATAAAGTTTACTAGTGGATCAAGTTTAGATTCTTTAAAAAACATATCATAGAGACAAAGCTCTGGCAAACAGGAATATGTAGTAATATTCAGATTATAAATTTATGTCTCAGAAAGAACTGGTCTGTACGTCGTTACAGACCGGGTAGATGCATACGAATAGACACAAAATAGCCTTTAGTTAAATGTTTATGAATAAAAATGTCGTGAAAAATTAATTTAGGTATTAAAATTGAGGAGAAATCAAGGAACAAGTCCTTACCAACCAAGTTCCATGCCTTTCTTTATTCTTTATTAACTATGAAGTATTTATAAAGCTATTAAAACCAAAAAAAATTTAATACAAAAAAAGCAGATGAATTTGATGAGTAAACAGAGCTATTTGGGAAGATTCTCAACTAATGATAAAGTTTTGTTTCTGTGCTTGTTTCTGTTTTTGTTTCTCGCCTAAATTTATAAATTTTAAAAATTTTGCCCAATAGTTGAAGGATGTCCGCGAGAGAATGAAAGAAAAGAGGGTGGAACTAGGCAAGAAAGCAAAGGACCTTCTAGAAAGGATCAGGGAAAAAGGAAAGGAATATTTCGACAAGCTTCTGGATAGGCTCACCGGCAAAGACCAAGCGTAAGGATTTCTTTGTTGAATCTTTTTGTTTTTAATACCCTAACTGGTAATGAGGGCACTGTAAAAATTTCCGTTATTGTTTTAAGTATACACTGGCCTAATGCGACATAAAAAGGCTAAAACTGGAAAGTAAGAGATTATACATTTACGTTTACGACTCATAATTTAAAAACTCTTAATGAATTTAACTACCTCAAATTTGAAAAGAAAATTCCAACAGACATTTTATATATAACTCCAAAGTTTGAGATCAGATATGAAATACTCTAAATTCAAATGTAACGATTGATGCGTACTGAAAAAATTTAATGGTGTATTATGCGTTGGAATATTTTTAAAAATGAACATTTGGTATTTCAAAGAAAACTGCTATTCTGAGGAGAGTTTAATTAATTCAAGGAATGTTAATTTGCTGAAAAAAGAAGCAAATGAGTCAGCGTTTATTTATAATTTAAGAATAGGAAATAATTGGTGTCGTATTTCAAGATATAAATTCTCTGTATTTACCTAACCATTTTTTATGAAGTTATTTTAATTTATTTAAACAGTTTTCAAAATTCTAAAACATCCTCCATTTTTCCTTCTCAGATTTAATATCGTATACAGCGGTAAAGTTTTCTGAAAAAAATAAATTGCCAAAATTGGAAAATTCATTTACAAGTAAAGAGATGGCAGCAATGAGAGTAGAAATTTCCCCTTATTTTTATGCTTAAACTTAATAATGAACTAAACACAGTGAAATATAATTAATGCTTGCAATTCGGTAACCCAAGGCCGGTTTTTATTTCCAGTACTAGTTTTAGGGGTATAAATTCTGTCTCATATGGTCCTCGTGTTTCGCCTCTTTGTTATGTTGAATTGCTGTAAAACGAAGTCAGACTTTCACTGTCACCCTGATTTCTTTTATTTTGAAAAAAATGAAGCTCTTACAAAAAACTTTACCAAGTTTAATAGCTCCTGGGAAATTAATACGTACTTGCCACCAAGGAATGTCACTGATTTTCCTCTGCAGATAGATTTGTATTTCAGCCTTATTTCGAGGACAATAAACGAATGTAGTGTCAGATATATTTATAGAGAATTTAATACTTGAAAAGAGAATAGAAGTGTTTTTAAAATATCCGAATTCATGATGTTAGTTTACCCAATAGTTTTTCAAATGCGGTCGTTTAAAGATGGCCATTTAATGTTTTACCCATGGATAATTAATTGATTTTAAACTTCAAATTTATTTAAGCAGTTGGTGGTAGTCTTGGTTAACTTTATTTGTAATTAAATTTAAAGTGTTGGCTTGAAAAATAAGATATACAGAATTATGATATTCCTACAATTGAAATTACGAGCCCTGCTAAGAGTCGCAAGGCAAATTATAGCGTTTTTTAAATGGCTCTTCAAAAGGTGAAAAAAGGTGTTACAGCATACACATTTTGATATAAAACAAAAGAAAACCAAAATTAGAATAATCTCAAACATATGAATAAAATTTTACTAGAGGAGGCCCAAAAATGTATCGTTATTCCTACGTTAATTTACATACGTACACTCATTTATCTGCACGTCAGTGTCATACCTGAGATTTATTTCACATTCTATTAATACAGGATTCCCTAAACTTTTGCTGCGATGGAACACTTCGTAAATCCTGAAGTTTTAACGGGTATTTTGTAGGGTATGTAATAACACATAATCAATGAAAGTTTAAAAAATGAGAAGAAAAAATAATTAATTAAATTTATTTATTAATAATTAATTTAGATAATAAATAAATTATTTTTTACTTAAATTTTTAGACAGTTTAGAGCATTAAACCGTCAAACATGTTTAAATTTCTTGTAGCCACTGCAGAACGTAAAACAATTTCAGATTTTCGCGGAACACCTATTAACTTTCCGTAGAACACCAGTGTTCTAAGGAACATAGTTTTGGAAACCCTGTATTAACAGATTATCGAACTTACAGTTTTAAATATTCATAGTCATGTTCTTATAATGTTCAAAGTAATTAGATTAATATGATGTATTTACCAGTGAGAGAAGCGTCGCCGAGGACATAAGAGAAAACTTGAAGAAAGCTTTTGACAAACTCTTGGAGAAAATTACTGGAACCACCGAACAAGGAAAGGAAATCAGTAGTAGGACCATTGATAGGGTAAGTGAAAAAAATATGTGCTACTTTTGGTAAATGAATTTCAAAGTCTTGAACTTAATTGATTATAATTGATTCCCTCATAAAATAATGATTTCTACGATTTTAATCCCTGTGTGTCGAAAAAAATATCTTCTAACAATATAGTAAGTGGTACTTCAGCTAAAAACGGGTAAAATAACAGAATAATTAGGCAACTTCTTTCTCTTTTGATAAAAGCTAGAGAATAAGAGGCTACCGCGATCCAAAGTAATGTACTGCCTACCACTAGACTGAAAAAGAGGAAAATAGAAAATTCCATGCTCGGTTTCTCCACATTCCGTATCGCTTTTGCATTAACGTTAAGCTAAAAAATTTAAGGATGAAGTAAAAAAAGAAGGGGACCGTCTATACTATTCTACAGACGGTCGTACTACAGACGGTCTACAGAGAGTTATTTATAAATGCATCGCATGTCGTTACGCGGCAGAATTAACCTTCTCAGTTTGAAGACTAAATAAAGCATTTTATCTGACATAGAGTTATCTTAAATAAATTAATGTAACATATTATAACATTTTGTCTTCAACCACTACTGAAGAAGGTTGTCCTCAGTAACTGAAATTCAAAATGTATGTAATGAGAGGGATAAGCGGAACGAACGAACACACACACACACACACACACACACACACACACACACACACATATATATATATATATATATATATATATATATATATATATATGCAGGTCGACCTTGCGACTGGGCAAGGTCAACCCATACATTTTATCGGGAGTGGGTCGATAAAATGAGGACCCAGCATGCTACTAACTCTGGGGAAAAAACTCTGGGGGTCCCGCGTCAGGTTGTTAGCCTGGCCGAGACATGCTGTTTGGCACCCCAAGCCCACAGTCATGAAAGCGGAGATGAGTACCGTAGTACTGTTGGTCCACAGAACTGTTGTGTCATATATATATATATATATATATATATATATATATATATATATAATAAGCAACATACATATATATATATGTATAAAATAAGCAAAAATATCGGGACTTTATTTTTACGCCTCTTAAAAGCATTTAAAACAATTAAAACTTCAAACACTGTTTTAAAGTAATGTTACAGAGTCAAATAGAGTAAGGAAAAATAAATTTAAAAAAAATTTTTTTGAATGAACATTCTCGTTAAGGACTTCTGACAATTTAGTTTTTGCTGTATAGAATAAAAAAAATGTACTTGTCATTTTCCTTACAGTTTAGAGAGTACCTAGAGAAACTCAAGAACATGGGTGTCGATTTGAGGGAGAGGCTCCGGGAAGCTGGTAATCACCTTCCGGAGAAAGCAAGGGAACTGTATCAGAAGTTTCTTGATAGACTAGGCATTAAAGAGAATGCCGTGGAATATGCTGATGAGGGGTAAGAACTAAATTCCAACTTTTACATATCTGTAATCCAACAGTTTGCATTACGGTTAGAATTTCATATGATAGATATCGAGCTGTTATATCTAGCTTTGAAAGTGCTAAACGACATCGTATCTTCATTGGGTTGATGACAACAGTGGCCCGAGGTAGATTATCGGTAGGCTTTCGCTGCTTGGATCGAATCCCGACAAGCTCCGTTATATACCTTCGTGTTTAGGCCGAATATGGGCACGTTAAATACGTAGAATGGAGAGTCCTTCTGTGATGTCTGTGGGTGGGGAAGGTACAATCCCCCAGATGTCCCCTCTGGGGGGTGCTCTGTCAAAATTGTGGTGACACCTAGCCAAGTCGGACTCTAACTCTTGTGATACTATTATAAACCGGAGCCGCACTACTCAACCTGAAGTTTATATGGACCTGGTCTTGAACTTCCGGCAAGGGGGCATTGGGAACAACAACGATAACAACAACAGTAGCATCGTTAAAATATTTGTTTTTGGGACAAATAATTTTTAACATGAAAAAATCTATTTGGGGTGTTAATTCTCTAAGACATTCTACAAATTTCTACCACCGTAATTAACCTATTTTTTTCTAATGCTATTGACATTCAAATTGCTGTATATATTAAGGCCTTGTACAGAAGTCGTGTAAGCCTGTCGGGTTTCAAAAGATGATTGCAATGTTTCGAATCATAAAAACGAGAGTGCTTCACATATTGAAGAATCTGCCTCTTTAAATGCATTTTCCATAGTTGAAATTTCAGTTCTTTTATACGATGTAGAGTTGCTTTCGCTTAAAAGCAATTTCCATCCAGAGTTATGCAGAAAATGATAGTCGCATCTTCTTTGTTTCAAAGCACTGTGTCAATGTGTAGAACAGGAAGCTGAAATAAATTATTTCTCATTTTCTTTTTGCAAAATTATATCGATTCGATAACTTAAACTGATAACTGACTACTGAAATATTCGGTAAAAAAAGGGTGATCAATCGATATTAACATGACTAAGTCAAACTTAGTAGTACAAATAAAATATTTGTGATTGCAACGTAATACATCATTTGCCTTCTAAATTTTCTGTTTATAAATATCTAAACGGCTAGAAAAGTTTTTATTTTAACACAAATTACTTAAGGGTATTTCTCTAACTTAAACTCCGGTAGGAGTGCTCTTTTAGTTTAAATGCCACGAATCCACTGCAATATCTCTTGCTTATAATTATGTCGCAGATTATACCTCAGAGACATGATCTGTAACATAATGGAATTATGTCTGGCATTTCTTTATGTTACCACACTTTTTCACTTATTTATCAGTTTAATATTGTAAATTTCCTAAAAACATAGTAAATTTTCTAAATGGTGAATTTTCTAAAAACATTGCACCTCTGCTATAAGAGTGTTACATTTCCGAAATTTTCGATTTTGAGATAATTGAACCACAATGCTTTATAAGAAGTGCTTCTCATTCTCGAATAATGTTATAAGCCTAGTACCAACCTAGTATTCGCTTATTTCCCACTTCCACAACTAAGAGGGGGAACTTGCTCATGCGTGAAGAATGAACATAAGATTTTTGTCAGTGCCTAATGTTGTTGTGTTAAAATGTACCTGTAATAAAAATATTTATTAAATTTTATTTGGAAAATAAATGTTTTTATTTGGAAAATAAATTCGTATTTTTTTCTAACCTGCTGTTCGTGTTATCAAGGTGTTTTCTTTGTATCGCGAAAAGTTTAGATAGATTGTGCATTAGCATAGAAATATGACAGTATTTCCTCAAGCTTTTCAGTCCGTGTTGACAAAATGAGATTACTAGAAGATAGTTATATCTTGTAATTAAAATTCAAAATCATGCTTTAAAAACTGAAAACAACTTTAATAGTATATAGTTTTGCCTTCTGAAGTGATCCAAACAATAAGTTTTCCCAAAATGATCATAGGCATTCGTAAAATAAGAAATGAAATTTCGACATGTATCTTCTTTAGCTCTTTCTGAAAATATCGCTATTTAGAGATGTAACACTCTAGCAGAGGTGCGACATGTTTAACCCAATTGATCAAAACCCTCCAAACTCCATGAAATACCAAGCGAAGATAAGTTTAATAATAAGTTGTTTGTACTCGAATTTCAGAGATGATGAAATCAAGACTGAGCTTGGAAAGAAACTGAGGGAACATTTGGATGGTATTTTGCAATTAATCCGTGAATCTATCGAAGATGGAAAAGTAATTAAAGAAGAAACGCTTGAAAAGGTAAGCCATTTCATTGTTTGAACAGAATTTCCAGAATTTAAAAAGGATGAACTCTCTATGTCTGTAAGAGTCAAAGCTAGAAGGGCTTTTATTTCTTGCTCGCGAGAATCTTTTCTCTCATCTTACCAACGAATTTTCTCATAATGAAAAATTAGGGTATGATTACCCATAGCTGAGCAATGTTTCCATCATACGAAAATGCGCCCAAGAAATTTCCCCATTCAGAAGAGCATATTTTGTAAAATAGTAATTCTTGTTGGATGGAGGTTTAGCTTTTTGTTTAAGGCTGTTGTGTACCAACCCTATTGGATTCGCTCACCTCCATGTAAACCTATGGAGAAAATTTGTCCAAGGATTAGCGACTTGGATTTAAGGATTTAAAAAAAAAAATTGTACTCCGTAACAGAGAAACAAATTTTACACCTTGGGGCATTTTTAGTTGATTTTTTACAATCAAATAATATTTAAAAAAATTATTTTAACCCCTTCCTTCTCGCTCCCGTAAAAATCATGGGGTGAGGTTTCGCCTTCTATTTCTCGCGCCCGTGATATTTCCGGGCTGGAGTGTTTAAAAGTAACGCTCCAAAAAGATTAAAACAATCCATTTCATTTACCCTGAAATTTTTTTATTTCTTATTTTACATACCAGATGCCAGCACCAGTCAAATTATAATGTAATTGGGGATGGTTTTTTTAAAACTGTGGCAGATCAAGAAATAAATGGAATCTTCCGGAAAAAATAGGCACTTTTATTACCGTTTTCTTGAAAATTATGCGATCGTTAAGGGGTTAAAATATGCCTCCATTTGTGTCGTCCCTTTATAGGGGGTAAGGCTGTCCGCCTATATGGTGCTCCCATAATAAAATGTACAGTAAACTGTGGCGTAGTATAGGCGAATGTTTGACTACAAGTGCCTCTACTTAAAAAAATAAATAAATAAATTTAAATTATTCGGGGGGGGGGGATTGGTATAGTTTGTTTTAAGCACTAAAAAAAAAATTAAATTAATCGGGGGAAAACTGGTATAGTGTGTTTTAAACACTCATAAATTCTTTTGGTAGAAGAAATTTATAAAATGAATCCTGTTGCAAGGTGTAGAACAGCTCAGGCTGTATGAAAATATCATTTTTAATTGATTAAGAGCATTTATGTAGCAGTAAATAGTAGACAAATTTTCTCCAAAGGTTAACGTTGAAGTGAGTGGATCCAATAGGGTTAGTAAACAGCGGCCTTAAGAAATAACGAAGTTGTACTCATCTTGTCTAAAATATTAAATTGAGACTTTCTTAAGTTTAAAAAACAGTCCAAGAAACTGATTTTTTTCCCGAAATAGTTGCATCCGTTCCCAAAAATTATTGCTCAGAGAAAAAATACCTCTCGCATTGAAAATTTAGTAAAAATTGCTCACTATAGAATCAAAAAGGCTTTTAATAGATATTTATAATGGATACTGGATTCATAGTTAAATTTATAGTTCATGTTGAAGAAGTAAAAGCAGATAAATTTACATTCATTAGCTGAGGGACATTCGTCAGAAGATGAAAGAATTGAGGATCGAACTGGGCAACAGAGCAAAAGAACTTCTGCAGAAAATCCGTGAGAAAGGAAAGGACTACTGGAAAAAGATATTGGAGAAAATCACCGGAAAAGACACTGTGTAAGTATATTTCTCCTTACATCATTTACAGACCTTCTTTCGGTATAAAAATATACTTAAGTGCTCTATCAATTTTATTAATCTAGATATCATACCAAGTGTTTAATGAATATTAGAATAAAAGCATTTGGAAGGGTGTAGCATATAAAATTTTATCTGTGCTTCCAACCGTGAAAACTAAATAATCGATACTCTAATCTTTAGACTTTCGTTGGCTTGTAAAAATCAAAGTATTTTATTTACTCTCTGAGTTGCTGCCATTTTGAACTACAAACATTCTTGAAATGTACCACGGAAAGCGAACACTACATTTCAAGAACTACCCTTGAGCTAATGGTAATGTCATTCACACTGTGTAACGTTGAACCTTTTGCATAGATTTCAAGCACATTTTCCTAAATTACACATCTTATCTCTACCGAACGAATACCTTTTCGATACTAAGAATGTATTTCTTGCTCATTTAGCATGACTTACATGTTTTATTTCAAATATATAGGCGCTTATAAAATCTAAGAAGGCTGTATTGCGTTTTTATTAGGTAATTTGGAAAATTGCGCAAATATTTTGTTGAGGTTTCGAAGACTGGTTTGATAACCGGGATTATTGTTCCGGATTATTTAAAGTAATTTTTTTACCCCTTTTCAAGCTGTTATTATCTGTCACTAATTTATCATGGAAAGGGGATTATAAGATTGATTCAGTAAGGATATTATCTCTTTTCTTTTGATGCAATTATATTAACACGCACAAAGGGCAATGTAATAAATCATGTGTATTAAAAAAAGCATTTCATCTTTTTGCCATTGTATGAAAAGTCCTCCTTATAAGCAGTACAAAAAATAATTAAACACTTGATCTACTGCCAGCATAACGTTGAAGAAGCATTCTGTTTTTCAACTCTGAAATACCTAGTTTTTAGTGTATACAATTTTTTTCCACATAGTCATTGTCTTAAGTTTTTATCTACTTACTACCAGTATATACATATCATGGTATATCAACTGTATTTTATAGGGAGAGGGATGTTAAAGACGACATGAAGGAACGTTTGAAGAATGCCTATGACAGACTTCTGGAAAAAGTGAAAGAGACTCTTGAAAAGGGTAAAGATGTAAGGGAAAAGGCTATCGAAAGGGTAAGAAGTGGAGATTTAAGAAATTTTCTAATTTTTATAAAGTATTGTCTTCAGTTTAAAACTATTATAAATAACAGTGGTTCCGAGTTAGGAAAAAAACTATGCAAATGGAGCTGAGTGTGCAATAAGGTGTTTTAAATGAAATATCTTTATGTTTAATACTTGGCATCTGAAATTGTTTCCTTCTCACCAAATAATTTAATGAAGATAATTTTGTATTAACATATTAAATGCACAACTTTTATTTTGAAGGAAAATTTTCTCGAGAGTAATATTTTGTAGTATCATAATATTTCCATTTAAAACTGTACTTATCATTTTTAGGAATCATAGATTAATACACCAATTCTTAAAATTTTCATATTTGGTTACACAGAACAGATAAAACACTGAAGATATTTTTGGAAATCTATGATGCTAGAATACTATGCTTAATACTTTTATTTATTTATTTTTTTGCAGCTTAGGGATGTCCGAGATAAGATGAAAGAGGTAGGATTAGATCTTGACCAAAAAGCCAGGGATGTTCTGGGAAGGATCTCAGAGAAAGCTAAGGAGAGGTTTCAGAAGATTTTAGAGAGGTTAGGCATTGAAGAAAAATCTGCCGAATTCGCTGATGAAGAGTAAGAACTATTTTAGAAAACATTCTTGATAATAATACTTTAGATACTTTCAAAAGTAAAAGCACATGCAACATAATTGATATCACTTAAAATATGCTCAGACTAAAGATTAATTAAAATCTAATTAGCACATTTTTGATTTAATCTTTTGCATTCCGTTGGCCTTGCTACGGGGACATTTAGGGTTTGCTCTTTAACTTCAGTGATTGCGCAATGGGGACATTCATATTCTCTTCACATCCCAGGAAGAGCAAATGTGTCGTAGCCATAAGAAGTGTTTATTTCCAACTGATACGTCCTACTGCAGTAATATTGAATGCATATTACATATTTCTTGGCTTTGTATCATACACACGATAAGAAGAATTATATGTGAGAGGTTCAAACACAAGGTGCAAAAAACCGTCACGACAATGCACTTGTCGGTCGGACTTATATTTATTCCATTATAGCTTTTAGAGAAAGTCTTTGAAGTTTTGACGGGCGTTGTTCTTTTAGAGACTAAAAATAGGTGTTATCAATACCTGATTATCTTTATCGCTGTAAAACCCTGCAAATTTGAAACTCCATTAAGTCGTTTGAAATACTTTAAACACTTAGTCGATTAACCAATAAGAAATTTACGTAATCTTAAAGCAAAAGCTTCAAATTTTTCATCTGAAATTAGATTTGACAAAAATTCCACTTAATTTGAATAGAGAATAAAAAGGGATTATACACATTTTATCAGACAGTACAAGGGGTGACACCAGACGATTGAACACTGTGACACTTGCTCTCGTAAGCCAAGGATACACAAGGGAGATCGTTTCTTTAGGGACCATACTAAGAAAAAATTCAAGATACATCTGAATTTTGTTTAAATAAGACTAAATAAGTCTTATTTAAACATAAGATAATTTACAAGATAAAAAGAACTTTTCATATACCATGTTTTTAAATTTTCTGTTGAATCATATGAACTTGACAATTCTATGTATTAATAAATGCTTTTTAAAAATATTTTGATGAATTATCCAATCAACTTGAAAGAAAATGAAGTTAGTTGGAAGTTAGCTTGAGTTTAACTTTTCGTTCCCGTCCCGGACAATAGATGGCTGCACCAGTCTACAAAAAAAATTAACTGAAAATAACTGAAAATGAATTTAATTCTGCTTAAAGATGGCTAAAAGTATTAAAATAATGCATTATCATCGTGTTCTGAGCTATTCTAAAAGTTTCAAATGTCTATCTAGTCGGGAAGTTAGTTAAAAACCGATTGCAAGATTTGTACGGGACAAACACACAGACGCACAAACAAGAAAGCGAGTTAATAAAACATGGTAAAAATGTGGAAAAGGAAATAAATAAATTATTTTTGTATCAATTTTTCTTTTCTTTTTAAAACAAAACAGTACTCAAAAAACTTTTTTGCAACTTTTGTTGGAATTGCTCGTTTATCATCCCCCCCAAAATGCAAGTTTTGCAAAGGGTTAAAAGACAGTTTTACAGAGACTTTAACGTATAAGCCCAGTTACAGATTTTTTATCTCATATTTTGTTCTATTCCCTACCAGTGAAAGCTCGAAAGACCTGAGAGAACAATTCGAAGATCTCGTGCAAAAGATCAAGGATGCCATCGAGAACGGAAAAAGCTTCCGAGATGGATTGGAAAAGGTATTGCTATTTGGAATTCTGTATTTTACCTCCTGGTAATGCGTAGTACTCACTTAACAATGTTTTTAAAATTTGAATTTTCATTGACCATTTATTTAGGAAGACCGTTTTGTGCAATTTATTTCCATGATTCATTTTTTTAACGTCCCTCATTTGTAGCTGAAAGAAGTTCGACAGAAACTGAAAGACCTCAGAATCGAGTTGGGAGAAAAGGGAAAGGAAATGGTCCAGAAGTTGAGGGAAAAAATTAAGGAATACTTCCAAAAATTGTTGGAAAAGTTCAAGGAAAAGCGATCAGTTAACTTCAAGGATTTGTTAAGGAAGCTGAAGGACAAGGTGAGTGTAGCTAGGTTATATAATTAAATAAAGGCTATAAATAGGGAACAATATTGCAAAAAAGTGCACGCAATGTACTAATAATATTGAGAAATTCTAAGTTCCAATAATTAGTTAATTATAGGACTGATACTAATAAGTAGAGAATATTATGTGCAGAGCCAACGAGTCATGTACCATGAAATTTATATCACTTCGGCGTAATGCAATTCCTGATATTTATAAATATTTTAGCACAAGTGTTTTATAACCGTAGATTTTTGAAAAAATTCCTTTCTCTTTATACTTGAAATTTATAAATCTTGTCTGATTAAAAATGAAAAATCAGCTTATTTTTTAAAAGAATCTTTAGTAATTTATTCTAGTATGCTTCTTAAAATGCTTTATTCATGTTTTATTCATGGCAGTAATAATTTTTCTACATTTATGTACTTAATCGATATATTACAACTCTAAACAATATTTAAACACTTTTCACTGTGTCCTTTTTAAAATTTTGGCACAAAACACTAAAAGTTATGCATCGTCTAACTAAATTCGTATTATAAAAAATTTAAGCGGTCTGAACGCATCTGTGTATGCTAGAAAACATACATTCAAACGCTATAGATTGCAAACTTATCAAATCGAGATCGAATACCAAGTTTATCTTTCGGATGAATTTTGTTGCATAAAGGGCAAAGTTAACAAACTTAGAGAGTTGAAAAAATAATTTTCCAATTTAAGCCCATTTTCATTTGAAAACGTTTCACCTATCAGCATTTTTGAATTTCAACTTTAAACCTTATTTAACATGATAATAGAACGGGGAAGGTTTTTTGTTTCTCATGGGCTCATGGATTTTCTCACAAATACCAATTTTGTTTTTACACTTCGTTGGAATTTTTCCTCTTGTGTAGAGAATTTCCTGTACCTTAAATTTCCTGAAAATTAATTATAAAACAAAAAAGTAAAATTTGTTTAAAATCTAGGGCCAATGGAAAATAATTGATCTCATAACTTTAACAATATAACGGTTTAACCCCTTAACGATCGCATAATTAAAAAAAAAACGTTAAAAAAAAGTGCCTATTTTTCCAGAGGATTCCATTTATTTTTCGATTTGCCACATCAAGTTTAAAAAAACCCATCCCCAATTGCATTGTAAAAGGTCTAGTGCTGCCATCTGGTATGTAAAATAAGAAATAAAACATTGTCAGGGTAAATGAAATGGAATGTTTTTAATCTTTTTGGTGTGTTACTTTTGAACACTCCAGCCCGTAAATATCACGGGCACGAGATATAGAGGGCGAAACCTCTTCCCGTAATTTTAGCGGAGGGAGAGAGAAGTAAGAGGTTAAAGTTTTTCAATCCCACTACTATCGTACGTTCCTAGAGCAATCTAAGGGTTAGTGTGTCTGGATTAGACACTGAGGGTAATTGGATCGTATCCCGTCAAACGGCACTGAATGTCCTCATGTCTACGCCCATTTATGGGCACGTTAAATCTGTAGGCCAGTGAGTGCCTGCCTGTGGTTTGTTTGGGTGGAGAAGGGTTCGAGCCCCCCCCCCCTTTTGATGTTACGCCTGGAGGTGGTCTAAATTGAGTGGGAATGAGGGAGCAATTTTGGTTCACCTATATTATGCTCCAATTAGAAGACATCATAAATTTTGCGGTGTAGTGGGAGAATGGCTAAAGACAATGTGCTTGCCGCTTTGAAAAAAAGAAAGCAGAAAAAACCATTATCGTATAATTTACAAAGATCGACATTTGATAAGGCATGCAGTTTCGTATATATCTATTTCTAACAGTAAAAAATCATTTACTGTTAGCAAATGATTTTTAAACAGTAAAAAATCATTTACTGTTAGAAAATGATTAGTTTTCTAACAGTAAATGATTATAACCAACAAATTACAGTATGTAAATTATATGACCTATAATACACAGTAAAGTTATTTTTGCTATATTTTATAGGTGAGTGAACACTCGTATATTGATATCAAAACTTAAAAGTAATGATTTATCTACTTTAGAACTATATAAGTTATTATTTTTCGTCTAGATCAGGGACAAATTCGATGCTGATGATGTGAAAGCCAAAATTGAAGAGTTATTTGGAAAAGGAAGTGAGGTAAGCAGTTTCCTCTTCCTTGTCACACAAACTCCTGTAAAATTAATTGTTTTAATTAAAGTTTTTCCTGTGAACGAAACTCAGAACTCGGGTTTGATTTCTCCAACAGGTTGCTGAAAAGCTCACCCAGAAGCTGAAGGATAAAGGTGACCAGTGGAAGGAAAGGATCCTCAACTTCATCGACAGACTTCTGGAAGACAAACAGGAGGAAAAAAGGTCCATCAAAGAAGTCTACGAGAAAGTCAAGGAATACTTGAAGAACCTCAAGATCGAACTGAAGGAAAAATTCACCAAGTTTGGAGAATGGGCTAAGGAAAAATACGAACAAGGCTTTAGAGAAAGAAAGGACAGAGCTGAGAACTTGAAAAAGTTAGCCAGAGAAGTAAGTATATATCTTTTCCGAAAAAATAGTCATTAATAAACTTCATTCTCCAGAATGTTCAAAGTATTAAAACGTTAGAAAATTTGAAATGAATTTAAATCGTAAATTAAACTTTCACAACGTAAATGTATTTTGAGTCTAAGCTTTACCGAAGTAAGAACCTAAAACCCACTCTTCATTTATTATATGATTTTCCAATTGCGCAATGTAGAAAATGATAGTAAGTTTAAATTTTGTATTACAAACTGTTCATTTTGTGGGTGATGAAGTAGTCATTGAAAAAGGTGTCCGTGATTGCATCGGGAAATAAAGAACCATATAACAGAACTCATGGTGTTTATTTTTCACCAAAAGATACAGAAACAAATCAAGCTTTAGACGTTAGCTAGACGGTTTCGATATCAGCACCACTCGTCGCTCGGCACACATCTAGGTGATAGTAGATCTCTATCCAAGTAGAGATCGTAGCAGGAGTCACAGTCGTTATTGCAGCAGCGATTGTGTCCAAAACATGGCTTTAGTTCCGGATTTTCTCAGCGTACACAATGTTTTTCAGGTAACCCCATAGAAAAAGTCTAGAGGAGTCGAATCGGGGCTCATTGGGGACCAAAAATTGGACAGTCCCTTCCTATCCAGCGTCAAAACCCATGTAGGAGGAAACGAGACGTCACGGCTTTGGCGCATGCCTCCAGCGCAGTCACGTTTATCATGACGTGGATAAATGAAACTCCCAGAGTTAACAAACCATCTGCTGCTACGCAAAATCCGATCGCAAAATCCGATTGGTATTCCCGGTGTGCACAAATGATATCATGGACAACTTTTTCGATGACCCATTGTTAAGCTTACTATATCTATAATAAACTTTACACATTTCAGTTCATTGCTGACGCCAGGGTGATTGGTAAGGATGTCGCTGAGCAAGCCAAGGAATTCTTCCGGGAATACAAGGAGGATTTAGGAGAAGTCTATAACGATTTCCGCGAGAAGGTGCGAGAAATCCTCGAGAGGAAGAATTAAACCAAGAAATGAACTGAACTTAAAATTTCCATCATAAGCTAAGCAAAACAGACTGTATAATAATGTGAAATAAATAAAATTTGTAAATTTGTAAATCTGTCTTTTAAGTTCATATTACAAAAATATCCAACATTCGAACGAATTGTAAATATTTCCATTCACAGTTTCAAAAGTAGGCTATTTACCAATTGTGTCCTCAAAGTTATACATTAAAAGTACTTTCCGGCGTCAAGTGCCAAGTTCAGAGTGGGAAGGAAAATATTTACGGAAATGTAAAATTTATTTTCAACAAATTAAATTGAAGAAATCGATTTAAAATGATGTTATGAGTGATAAAGAGCGAAAATATTTGAGACACACACACAATATATTATATATATATATATATAATATATATATATTATATATATATATATATATATTATATATATATATATATATAAATTTGCTTTTTGTTTTATAACATTACCTTTTACATTAAAAATATACCTTGCGTGCGTAAATAACAGCGTCTTAAGATACATAATATTCCACAATAATGTCAACCCGTTTCTGAATAATTCAGCCCTTTTTTATGCTGCAGAGTGTTAAGGGCCTCTGTGGACAAATCATAAAATCCATTTAGAGGATTCTAAAATTATTCTTTTCTTAATGACTCTAACACGCACGGAAATTGAGTCTTGACATCTCTCCGGAATTCGAGAAAAACTAAAGTCACGTTCTTTAAACACGGCTATCATTGACCTAATGAAATTTTTGATAATTACAGCAGCTATGTACTTGATATTAATTGTTAAAAAATATCGATGGTTTTCTTTCACTGTGAGGATCTGTCGGGCAAAACTTTTGTATGTTCTCTTAAACAATCAAGTCTTTAACTGGTGAAACGACGAATCGGACCTTGCTGTATTTCAAAGCAAAACTATTTGCAATCACTTTTTATAACATAGTTTTAACAGAGATAAATAATTCCCTTTCATGAAGCTTAATAAAACTTCTTAAATGCAAGTTTAAGAAAAAAAATTTGAAATAATATTAGACAATTTTTGACAAGTACAGAATTCTTGTGACAGAGGACATGTCCAGTCACTTTAGAATTTTTAGTTTTTGTAAAATGAGAGTGATATCAGTGAAGAATTCCAGAATAAAGCCAATGATCCTCGCATGCGTGAGGTGGAAGCATACAGGTCTCCCTTGCCGAAAAAACTTGCGTGCGTGTAAAGGAACCATAAATTGTTACCTATGTTTAAAGCTTGTACGAGTATTACAATAGTGTGCAAAACTTTAAGACCACTTTTATGGCATCAAGAAGAAGATCAACAAGCGACGGTCAATTAATCAGTCTGATTTTAGAGCGATCTCCTTAGAGGTTTTAAAAGAAAATTAAAGCCTATTCGCATACAAAGTAAGCTAGTGTAAGTCACAGTGCAGTGTCCCTAGATTTGAAAAAAAAAAGTTGTTTGAGTTTAAGTCAAGAAAACTTGACGAAACCATTATAGCATATTGATGAATGGAGAAGGTTTGTCTTCGATAAATGCTAATATAAGACATCAAGCAGCGGAGAAAAGTATTATTTTAAGATAGACGTGGAATATTAAATTTTGAAGTACACACGCAATAGGTTGAACACCCTGCGAAATAAACCTTTGAGGAGAAATACACCTAGATGAATTTGTACGTTTTAACGAGTTCAAGTGTTGATGAGTATTTTTTCCTTGAGCATAGAAAACTGACTGGTTCCAAAAACCTGGATGGGTTGCAAGAAAAGTTGTAATTACACATTTATAAACACGATTGTACTGTCTTCATGCCCCAAAGAGCGCAACGCCATAGGATTTCTATAATTGCTGATTACCTTAATGCAAATAAAATTTATGCAGCTGATTGGACGCTAAGTAGCCCAGCCTGAATCCAATAGAAAAAATTTGGACTTTACTGATGAACAAGACCAACCAACGAAATACATTTAAGTAGTAATGGGGAACTCCTTTCACCTCTCAATCATGTGTCATACTTGAGAGGTGAAGTTAATAAAGGGTTTCCGTTTTCGTTCGTACTTCCTGTCCAGTACTGGAGACTGCAATAATCTCCATTACAATGATTACAATGATGAAAACATTTAAGAGAGAACCGCCCCCCCCCCCTTTGAAATGGTCTTGAAATTTTCTAAACTACAGCAAATATCAATTTTATAAATACACAGACGTTCAGTGATTTATTTCTCGCCATTAAGTATAGATAAAAATTGTAATGATGATTTATATAACTTTTGTAATAAAGTTTATTAAATTTAACTATCATTTTGACACGAGAAAGATTTTTATATTATGTACTTAAACGGTATGTAGAACAGATAATACTTTAATTATTTTCAAAAAGTCGGGTGAACATCGTATATTCAATATTAAATTTTATTTCCTGTCTAGACAAGTAATAAAATCAAATATTGATTGTAGTCTAATTATCCTGAATCTTTATATTCTTGTTATATAAATATGCAATAATGTGTATATTGTGACTTTTTGCAAATTTGTCTTCGACAAAAGTCCAGACGATTGCATTAAAACTTTTAAATGAGGAGAATTTCGAAGAATCGATTGCAAACATTTTTAAGACTCACATTATTTTGCAAAGGATATAGAAAGCATTAATACAAAAGTAATGCCGCTCAAAAAACTTATCTATCTTAAAGTAAATAACTTTAACTTCGAATTCGGTAATGACTAATGAGTTTTGAATAATGGAATTCACTTTAGTATTATACTGAAAATTTTCATTAAAAGAAATTACATTAAAAAGTAGAAATGACATTAAAAAGACATCCCTCCATTTCGAGTTGTAATAGAAAGTTTTTGTACACTTTTAATAACTTGTGACGCAGTTACTCAAGAAATATAATTGTAACTTTGGATACACGTTTGTATAAAAAATTGCCTTGAGACACCATTGTCTAGATTCCACAAATTTGACGTTACCGAGATAGATATAGTGTACAATTTTTGACAAAGCGTCAAAAAAGAGCTTTGTGAGGATAGATTTTTTAAAATAAAATTTCCTAACATCTCTTGGGAATTCCATTTTAAATATGGGTCCATCTTATTTAACCTTTAGCTCACAGGGCCCATTTTTCCGATTCCCTCTTTAGAACGGGAAATTTCACACCCCCTTTCTAAGAACGGCAATTAAGGGATATATATATATATATATATATATATATATATATATATATATATATATATATATATATATATATATATATGTATGTAACAAGAAAACGCGTCTTCCTAAATTACTTTACTTTAAAGCATATTCTATTGTTAATAAAGTACGACCCCTTTTCCAAAATTGCGACCTAAAAGTAAAATAAGATAATTTATCGTAGCCCTGCAGATCATTAAGCAGGCATGTGAAGTTTCGGAACTCCCCAGATATGAGTGTTAGAAGTTATGAGTTCCGAATGTCAGTATAGTGTCAAAATTCTTGAAGAGCCCTCGAACCACTCTGAAGTTATGTCTTCTATAACGTCAAAACCCCACTTTGCAAGAACTTTATGGTCACTTATCCTACGCCCAGGTCAACAGCTCGTGGTTCTAACAAGCGCAGGATCTAGCAGTAAAGTCCCCGATAAACTTAAGTGGACACGTGAACTCCACGAACCTAAAGACGCCCAATTAAAATATTACAGTAGTTTAGGCCCTCTGGAGTAAATATCGAAAACACCCATTTAATATTGGCATGAACAGAAGACTTTTCTCTCTATTCGTTTTCTAAACTCTTGTTGCTGTCGGACCTACTGTCCACAGGTCCGGTGGTTACAACGCTTTTCTCTTAACTCTCCAATGTAAGCACTGCTGTTTTTACGTCCCGTCCTGGCATGGACGCCGGACAAGTCATGTGGCCGCTGCAGCCTTCGCGATGCTTCATAATTGAATAAAGGTGATTTCCTGGATATCGTCGGAAATGTGTGTTCCTCTTCTCTAGCTCCATGTGTTTATCTCCTAAATTTCGAAGTGTTTTTCTGGATGAACACTCCCGCCCGACTGCATCACTCCTCGTACCGACTGCATCTCACTAAGTTCTACGCGTCAATCTCCTTGTGCTAAATTATCCAAATGTGATTATTATCACATTTATAATTTTTTAAAATTTTTTTAAAAATTTTATTTATTATAAATAAAATTAAAAGGTCAGCAAGGTCGGCCACGCGCCACTACAGCAACTGATGACCGGTATATACTGTAACAGCTCGTCGAAACAGAACAGACAATGCTACTCAGCTGCAAACACAGTTGCTCTTGGCAACAGGACGAAGGGTTGTCCAGCCAAACAGTACGTAATAGGTTCATCAGGGAGGTCTCTATGCACGTAGGCCAATGGTCTGCATTCCGTTGACCTCACGCCACCGTGCGGCCCGAAGAAGATGGGATGCTGAACATCGAGATTGGGAGCCAAGTGAACATGATTGGAGTCAAGTGCTGTTTACAGACGAGTCCCGATTCAGTCTGGAGTGTGACACCCGACGTGGTTTGGTATGGAGGGGAAAGGGGGCAACTCGAAATAACCCCACATTCGTTCGTGAAAGGTCACAATACAGACGAGCTGGTTTTATGGTATGGGGTGGAATCAGCATAGGTGGACGTACGGATCTGCATATCATTCGGAATGGTAATTTGACGGCCCGAAGGTATGCAGACGAGATACTGAGACCTCATGTCATACCTTACGCTGCAGCCATTGGAGATTCCTTTGTTTTCCAGCATGATAATGCCAGACCGCATACAGCTCGTCTTGTGGAGAACATGCTTGAAGCTGAAACAATACAGCGTATAGAATGGCCAGCGTGCTCTCCTGACCTGAATCCAATCGAGCATGTTTGGGACATGCTCGGATCATCATTATTCCTCATTAGTTTATCATCACAATTACATTAACCATTACATAACACGTTTATACATCGATTATTTATTTAAGGGGTGAGCTACCCATATAACCATTTTGTAATATCAATTCATGTAACTCTTATACACTAACTATCATTATCTGAATCAAGGGATGAGAGGCACACTTTATACACGTTAAATATATCAATTATAGACAGCACAATACCTTCACTGACGATTCGTTCCAATCTTTGACCATGTGCACACTTCGAATGGCAATCACTGGCGGGTGGGGTTATTCGTAGCTCTTTCTGTGACATTCTGCACGCTCCTTCAAAAACGCGTTCCATTGTCCGCCTCGATGGCTAGATGTCTTATCTCGCTAATAGTTCCTTGGGATGTGGGGCACTTCTTTCGTCCTGTTGTCGGTTCGGGCATTATTCACAGGAGTTCTGCTGGCTGGGGTTTATTTTCGTCTTCCGTAGCTCTTTCAAATTGACCATCATCTAGAGGGATTTCTCTGTTTATTGTGGACTCGAGGCATTCGGGTTAATAACTTCCCGTCATTCCCATCAATGGCTGGCTGGTTGCCGTCTACAGTACTAGTTGCTCTCTGCAATAAAAAAATGTCTAACGCCGATACTTCTCCTCGCAGCTCGCGAGTCGTCATTTCATAATTCTCTAGCATGAATGAATCTTTTTCTTGCATGTCTATTTTTTTAGTCCACTACCTTCTTCCCCCCTTCATTTTGGATCTGCCTCATTCCCTACGTTTTTTTGGTCAGATATATTTTATTCCTTCTCTATTGGCGACTCATTCTTTCCAGAATCTTCTTTTTCCTCCCGCCTTCTCGTAGGTGGGGCCACTCGCCTCCCAGCATCATTATTCCCACGACAATATTCCCATCTTCTCGAATATCATCTGTTTCCGATTTTCCACCACTTAGCCCAAAACCATCACTATTCAACGCATTTTCCTCGTTAGTGTGCTTCCCCTCTTCCTCTATCTTTGACCATCTGCATTGGTCTAAGCATACCCACATTGTACACTTCCTTTGGCGGCTTCATTTTCATCCTTAATGGCACTTAAACATCCTGTTTCTTTTCTAAACTATGTCCACGTCCCTCGCCTTATTTATCACTCGTCATTGCTTCTCTTAACTCGATCATTTCTTAATTGATTGCTTTCATCTGTGCTTAATGTTGCGGTGCTTTTGAACCGTAACACCGTTCAAACCAGTTAACCAACAGAAAGAAACCATTTAAGTCGGAGAGAGAATATCTGAAAAAATAAATAAGCCCAAGGAAATTTAACTCCACTTAACTAATATGAACGCCATTTGAAATTTACCTCTGGAAGTGCGGGGGTCAAGTGTTCTGGTCTCGTCACTTGACTCGGTTCAAAATTACGGGACCGGTCATTTAGCCAAGTCGAACTCCGGCCCTTGTGGTGCTAATTCAAAAAGGAGCCACTCCTTTCAGCCCAATATCCAATTAGGACCTGGTGAATGGAACCTCCAACTAAGGGGGCAATAGCAACAACAACAATAACAACACAACACATTACTGAACTCTAATCTTATATAAAGTCTAGTTGTAAATAAGACTGTTCTCCATTGAAATTCTATTTCCTCCAGGGTATTTGCCGGCTAGGCCATGCTGAGAACAGGGCGATAATGGGTTTTAACAATCAATGATTGTTCAACCCATTGTCATCCATGGTGTTTGGTACCCTGGGTATGTATATCTTGCATATATGACTGTTCTCACAAGGGTGTGTTCTGTGCATATTTTTCCATGCACAAGACATTCAACTTCATACATTAGCATTAACACACACAAAATGTACTGCAGTCCGATATATTATTTCAAAAACTTTTAGCATAATTTAAAAGTAGCAGAATTTAAAAGTAGATACCCAGATGTGTTTTAAAAGCAATTTGGTTGAATGTAATAAAAGATTGCAAACAGTTTGTTTTTTTATAGTTTAATATTTGCTGTAGATAAATTCTCAGTATCAACGTGATTTTAAAATTTTGATAAAAAACATTAATCCGCACAGGAAAATAATTGATTAAATTGTTTTTTAAAACTATGTACCTCCGAAAATTTAAGCGTCAAAGTCTTTTTAATGTTTTTGCGTAGATTTTAAAATTCTTCTACATTTATTAAATTACTAAGAACTGGTTATGTTTGATTATATAATCCCTTTCGAGGAAAGCTGAGAGCATAAGTGTCGGAATTACAATTATTTTTTTCCAGTGTTTTGAAATAAATAAATCAAATTACTTCGGATTTTGAGTGTAAAAGTAAGATTTTTCTTTGGAATAAAATATTTCCGAAGAATTTTATAAATTTAATTAATGAAACCTAGAGAAGCCATACGCTTTTCATATCCAAAATTATGAAACTTCGAAAAGATAAAGGATAAACTGTGTTGCTTTTGTGAAATTTTTATAGTCAGAAAAAAAATTATGCATTTTTTTTGAGCTAAGAAGCTATCAGTATCGACATTTGAATCGTAAATTCACATGAAATAACTAATTGATAAAACTGCGAAACTTATTTTCTTCCTGGAAAAGGATATCCTTTTTTGAGTTTAATAAATTACGAGTATATACCTCAATTGAGAAGCATATGAAGAATATATTTTTACATTTACCAACTAGTAGGTTTCTACTGAGGAAATCGGACATGAGGAGTTATAAACATTGTGTCTTAGTATATTTCCTAAGCCATATCACCCACGGCTGTATTTAAACTGTATTAACTATCTGGACAATCTTTCACTTGATGCTTTCCCTTCCTTATTTAATCTAAAGTGCATTAGAGTTCCAGTAGTCTACTGTCCTTTCGGTATGCACCTTTCGGTATGCACAAGTTAACGCAGGTTAGTTAATTTTCTCTTTTGAGTGCTATGGTCATCTTTTCATATACCAGGGCTAATTAGACCTCTGTCTACAGTTTAAATGCGGATTCTAGACAGTTAAAAAACGGTGGAACTCGCACCCTCACAGTCGAAATACCATAAATCAGCGTCCCAGCTCTCTTTCGCATTGAAATTGCCATTCATTTCTAATAAAAAAATGTTTTTATACACGAAAATTTTGTATTTTACTTATCTGCAAACACTTGCAATAACTTTTTTTCATTGGAGATGTCTTTATGTAAACATTAGTATAAATATAAAAATGCTTCATTTGAAATTCTGTCTAAAAAGTCAATACATTTTGCTTCTAAAATATACTTGCAAAATACCAATACCTCTGTTTGAGTAAATCTTTTTCTCTTCCGTGCAAATGAAAGATTTTAAGATAATGTGTCTTCAGGACCACAAAAATTTATGTATAAAATAATCATAACTCTAAAGAAATAACGCATTTTTGATAGACAATACTTGCTTCAACCAAAATAATTTTAAAGCTTTAATTTTAAATAAAAAGTCCTCGTGTCAGTTTAAGGTTAATCGAAGATAGGAAAGCTGTTCAAAATTTCTTTCATGTAACTTGTAATGAATTTTAGCTATACATTATGCTACATATGAATTATATATATATATATATATATATATATATATACCCAACAAACACAGAGGCATCGGGCCGGGGCCGGATGATTCCGGCCAGCCGATTTCTCCATTGCCGGGCCGGCGCATTAGGTCAGTATCGGATCCGTCACGGGCTTGTCCTCTCGCCCGCGACTTCCCCGTCGAGTGCTGGGCCGCTTTCCGGTATAATGAGGCTATCGTGCATCCGACTGCGAACCGTGATACAACCGCAAGGTACCCGTCGATGCGGACATATAGCAGCACCATTGCCGGAGGGTGACAGGCCGGTTACGGGAGCAATAATTCGTGTCGACAGGCCGTCAAATACCCATCTCGAAACCATGAAAGCGCCGTCGATCAGGGTTACTTTCCAGTACTGGGCCATAATTGGAATTCCGACAGTTTTTCTTAGACCCCTTCCTTTCACATGCTTTTTATTTTTATTAATGAGATTGTTTATGATAACAGTACTTTGTTTATGATAACAGTGTTTATGATAACATTTGATATACATCAGATGATATATATCTGTAGATATCAGATGTTATATATATAATACTTGATATATATAACATCTGATATCTACCCTTACACTTATTTTTTTTTTCTGGCTCTCCATGTATAACTAGCATTAATATTTTTAACTTTTCTCTTTTTCTCGTGTATTTTCAGGTAATAGTAAATATTAATCTCTGCTAAAACCTAAAATTTTTGTTCAGAATAATCCCTTAAAATTATATTTTGTACATGTTATTTTAAGTAAAGTTCGTAAATGTTCTCGAGATAAGAAAATTATAATATTTTCCATAGAGAAATTTATTTCATTCTTCTCAAAGTTAAAAGTGAGGTGTAATATATATTTGAAAACCAGGAATTACCCGATTATATAATCTTAATTTTTATAATTTATTTGAAAATGATTTAAAATTAAAATTGAATGTAGTTCAATGTTTTATAAATATTGTTCAGTCCTTTTTTAGTACTTGACAAGTGAAAAAATTTCATAGTTTTGCATATCAAAGAATGGTTCATTGTTAAAGCATAGCTGTTCAAGAAATATTTTGTTTTGAGACATCTTCAAATTCGACTTGATAAGTTTATTCTTTGGGGATAAAAAATAATAATATTATGTCATCCTACAGTCTTATATTTCTGAATACGATAAGACTGAAAAAAGGACTGAACAAAATTTATAAAACATTGAACTACATTCAATTTTAATTTTAAATCATTTTCAAATATATTATATAAATTAAGATTATATAATCGGGTAATTCGTGATTTTCAAATATATATTACACCTCACTTTTAACTTTGAGAAGAATGAAATAAATTTCCTCTATGGAAAATATTATAATTTTCTTATCTAGAGAAAATTTACGAAGTTTACTTAAAATAACAAGTACAAAATATAAACATACCTCTCGGTCATTGTCCAATGACGGTATGTTAAAAAAATGCTGGAAATAAAGAAAATCCCACACAGTCGAGCATCGGAGAGATAGGAAATGTTCAACCATGTAGAGAACTGAAGACATTAATTGTGTCGGAATATAATTGACATAAATAGCGTGCGCCAAAGTTGCGCCAAAACAAAATCGCCAATTTGTATACGTCCTGTATAGAGATTGGCGACTGCCCAAAGAGCATTCCCGTCTATTTTCAGAATTACCCCCCACTCTTTCTCAGAAAACGGTCCCTTCTACTACAGTACTTGACATCTGCAACGAGTGTCCACGAAGGGAGGACACAAAGGAATCTCCCAACCCCAATGCCAGCTAGGCGCGGCACACAGCCGGAAAGTCAAGAGAGAGGGGGGGGGGGACGGCAAGTCAGATGCGCGGTTAAAAAAAATTAAAACTAATTTATTAGTAAAATAATGAATATAAAAATATTATCATTATGCTAGATAACTACTTAGAGTTAAAAATGAATTTTACAAGTATAACTGTAAAAAACAAAATCACATTGGTTTTAAAAACGCTACTCCACATTGCAACCAGTTGGGAAATGCATTTTTCGTTTTTGTTTTAACACGTATTAACCCACCAAATAGCGTTGGTGCGGGCGGTTTTTGTCAGGTTGCAGGAAAATACTATTTTATGCCCTGAGCCTATAAACCACGGCCCGGGATAATTTGCACTATATTAATTTTGAACGTGTCCACCTCAACAACAGAAAAACAAAGCTTTTTGTCTATAATTTTTGTGCTGGATTTTGTGATTGCTGACCAATAAAAACATTTCGCAGGTAAGGAAACTTGATGATATTTTTTCATTAACATATCAGAGTACCTCACTAGAATCAGCAGAAATCCATCAAATATGCCTCATTATTTACAGTGGCTCCCAAAAGTGTTCGTACACTTACGATTTTCAATCAAATAGGCGTCTATCCTTTAATTAAAATGAATATTTCAGAATGCGTATTTAACAATAAGATCTATAATCTATTATTAACAAAACTACAAGAAATATTTTAAAAACATAGTAAAACTTTATTTTTAAGAAACTAGTAATCAAAAAGTAACAAAAACTTTATCCCACAACAGTCATCGGACACTTGTAAAAAAATCTCTACTTATAAGTAAATATTCTAATTTTTCGTTAAATTAATATTTAGTAGGATATCCTTTAGCATCAACAACAGCTTTTAAACGTCTGGGAATAGATTGCACTAGTTCTTTTCTAATTTCTGCATCAATGTTCTTCCATTCTTCCATCATAATTGTTTTTAGTTCGCCTTTTCTTTTAAAAATGTCCTGTTTTTGTACTCGAACCTCCAGTTCTCTCCAAAAATGTTCTATTGAGTTTAAATCTGGCGACTGAGGTGGTGTTTTCAAAACTTGTGGACAATTATAGAGACACCAGAGGCGAACGTTGAGAGCCGTGGGCTTAGGATCGTTATCTTGATCAAAAAAAATTTTTTTTTTCAAATACCCAAATTTTAGGCTGATAATTTTAAATTGTCTCTTAAAATATTTATATAAACAGCATGATTCATTATACCATCAATAAATACCAAATTACATAAATCGATGTTTAAAACGTCGATGTTTTTATCAAAACATCGACGTTTTAAACATCGATTTATTGAAGCCGATGTTTTTTTAACATCGATGTTTTGTGCTCGATGTTTTACGTTGTCTCGAGGTTTTTTTTTAATGAAAAAGTACCGTAATAAAAAAAATTTACCACGTAGCATAATTTACACACTCAGTAAATGTAAGTTTGAATTCTGAAAAGGTCGAATACAAAAGGGGGAATGATTCCTTAGCAAACAGACAAATGGCAATTAACAACCAATGAACCAATCAGAGAGCTTGGAATGTTCCTGACACTCCAGAACCTTCCATGGGGTTTTATTTTACAAATAGTATATACACGAGTGCATCCATTTAAGTTTTTGTTTTGTTCTGGTTTTATATAAGTTGACGTTAATATTATTAGTAAGATGCCTCCCAAAAGTACCGTTAGGAATTATTTTTACAAAACCACTGACAAATTGGCGAAATGCAATATTTGCCTTAAGTCCCTCAAAACTTCTGGCAATACCACGAATTTATCTGGACATTTGAAGGCAAAACATGGCGGTATTTACAACGAGAATTTTGAGTCATAAATGTAGCCCAAAGCAACCAAGTTTTTGTCATTTGTGCCTGCCCAATCAGAGAGTAAAATTAAATCCCCCCCTCCCCCCCACGACTAACGGAAGTAACATTAATGTTAGAGATTACTAAACCAGTTTTGAAAAATGGATGTTCTAAAACATCGATGTTTAAAAACATCGATGGTTTTTGGGCGATGTTTTATTAGCATCGATGTTTTAATATTGAATATCGATGTTTCAAAACATCGATGTTTTGTTATCGATGTCGCATCACTAACTGTTCCTACTAAGTTCTTAGGATTAAGTTCCTCATTTTTTCTTCTCCATACAATTATACGCCCATCGGAACCAAAAATATTAAACTTGCTTTCATGGGTAAATAAGACACTATTCAAATAGGTTTGGGGCTTATTAATCATTGATAGTGCGAAGGAAAGCCTGAGCTTTCTGTTTTTCTCACTCACAAAAAATATTCTACGGGCAGAACGCCCATATAATCCAGCTGCTCTGAGAACTCGTCGAACAGTTTCAGGTGAAATTGAAGTAGAAAATGTTTCATTAAATTCTGCAGAAAGTTTTACAGCACTGAAACGTAGATTTTTCACAAATTTTCTAATTATAAATCTCTGATCACGTTTTGTTAACTTTGCCGGACGACCTTTTCTTATCTTGATTTTGATCCAATTTTCATCTTTAAAGCGTTTTATCCCATACTGCACAGTAGAATGGGATAAATTAAGTAATTTAACAATATTCCGAACTGATTTACCACAACTATGATGAAAAAAAATCAATTTTCGATCAATGCTGTTTGTTGTTTCTTTGCGAGCCATTTTTAAATAATAAATAGAATATTACGGAATAGGCAAGCAAAAATTAAAGCCAAACGATATATTAAATGCCACCACAATTCAAAAATAAAAATAAAGCGCCAGGCGATAATTTTAGTTATGAATTTATCCGAAAATATTTCAGTGTACGATGACTTTTGTGAGATAAAGTTTTTGTTACTTTTTGATTATTGGTGTCTTAAAAATAAAGTTTCACTATGTTTTCAAAATATTTCATATAGTTTTGTTAAGAATATATTATAAATCTTATTATTAAATGCCCATTCTGTAATATTCATTTTAATTAATGGATAGATCCCTATTTCATAGAAAATCGTAAGTGTACGAACACATTTTGGAGCCACTGTAGGTGTTCATATTCAAAATGAACTATTTCCCTTTTGGAACAAAAAAAATACATGAAATAATATCACTCTTAAAATTTTGTAAATATTATTCTATTCTTTTAGATTCCATCCGTGATCTAAGCAACCAAGACCGACTTACTGTTGTAGTAAGATTTGTTCTATTAAATAATAAATCAAAGAAAATAGAAATTAGGGAGCATTTTTGGGGATTTATTTCAATATCAGATTTCCTAGAAACAGATAAATCAAATAGGTCTACAAAATGTAAATATGTGGAAAGTATGTTACATGATCCATTTAAAAATGGAAAATATATTATAGCTGAAGATTTATGCGATGAAACTGACAACGTTGCCCTCTATATTTCCCTTGAAATGAACGCGTTAAATGTGATTCAATACCTATTTGCAAACAACCTCATCTATCTGTTTCCAAATTTAGTGATTACCATACGAATTTTATTAACATTGCCTGTGACTCTGGCTAGCGGGGAAAGAAGCTTTTCAAAACTTAAAATAATAAAAAAATTATTTGAGATCTACAATGGGACAAGAAAGGCTTTCAGACTTATCTATTATTAGCATCGAAAAGGAAATTTCGGAAGATATAGATGATCAGATATTATAACAGAATTTTCATTAAAAAAGGCAAGGAAAGCAAAGATTATCTTTTTGACTGACTTATTAAGTATATGTATTAATAGATATGTGTTGTATGTATTTAATATAACGTATTCATTTAGTTGTTATATCAATACATTAATAATTATTTTGTTAGGTTATAAAATTAAAAAATAAACTGAATTTATAATATTTTCTGTAATTCGTTGTTACATTTAAGGTAAAAATATTTCATAGAAATTTCAATTAATCCATACGGTATGAGGGGAGGGGGGGGGGAAATTATTCTCGCACACGGGTGGCAGCTACCCTAGAAACTGCCCTGTATTTACTAGCACATTAAAAGCTACTAAATTACTGTCAACATTTACATACATACAAACACACACTTTCTAATTTTATCTCTGATGAGATGGAGTTTGTTTTTATGAAGCATATTCGGAAAATATGAATACGGTTCATATCAATGGGTGTTAAAACTTATAAAGTATTTGTACCTACATTTATATCTACGTTGGTCAGCTATGTGAAATCTATTTTCAGTCATCAATTATTTTTATTTCATTTCCTCGATTCATTCTTTATTGTTCTATACATCACTAGGTATAAAGTATGCGAATAAATACTGTAAAAATGACGAATAAAATTCAATGTACCTCAATATTTTAATAACAATATTATGACTGTATAGAGGTTTAAAAATGTATAATATGTTTTTAGTGTTTAATCTGTTAAACATTTATTGAAATGCATTCGGACGCAATTTCATTTAAAAGATAATTGTCACTCGAAGTATTTTAATTTATGCTATGAATATATCTATCTTCTGATAAATAAAAACGGTCATGTTATTCATTACAAAATCAATATACTTACCCCCCCCCAAAAAAAAAAAAAAAAGTGCCAAAAATAAGCTAAAATGGTCATGTTTCTATAAAAAAATGGCTCCAATTCCAGCGTCAAGAAATATTTAAATCATGAAATAATTATCAACACCATCACCAAAAAATTTGAAGTCCAAATAAGTGTAACCCAGTGGTCTACCAATAAAACGAAATGTAGCGCCTAACGAAATTGATATTGGCACAATGCAACTGCTGGTAGGGTTACCAGGTAAATCGCAGAGAACCTGAGTTTGAAATTAAGCGCCCGATGGATACCCGCTTTGGCATCCAAGATAGTCTGCCGAAAAGTCCGT
Source organism: Dolomedes plantarius (assembly GCA_907164885.2). Taxonomy (NCBI): domain Eukaryota; kingdom Metazoa; phylum Arthropoda; class Arachnida; order Araneae; family Dolomedidae; genus Dolomedes; species Dolomedes plantarius. Next base: position 170,193,164 of record OU015491.1, on the reverse strand, counting down.
CTGAATCAAAATGAAAAACAAATTTAGGCAGGTACTACTCTTTGCTCTCTTGTGCATAAACTCTTGATCGAAAAAATTATCCATTTGTAAGTGGATGTTTATTTCATTTCTATATAAAAGCCAAAAATAAATTAATATAATCTAACAATAGTTGATGTTTGTCAAATCATGACGGCTAGATAGTAAATGAATGTACTAATACACAAATTATATTCAACACATCATTGTCAAATGTTGAAAATCATAATAATGCGCAGAAACAAATTGTGATTAAGCGGTTTCGTGCTTAGTGAGTATCTAAAGACAGATTTAAAAATGTCACTGAGCATGTGCAGAAAGCAATTTTTTTAAATTGTAAATTATCGCTAATTAAACGGCATGAAATAAACAATTTCCATGAGGTTTACTGTTGTATTTCACAAATATAATTATCATAAAAATAAATAAGGCAGAGATAGATCTAGAGAGACTTCTCGGAATAAACGTGTTTATCATTAAAACATGTCACTGAGCATGCGCGGAAACAGTGAGTTTCTAAAGACAGATTTAAACATACCACTGTGTATGCGTAAAAATCAATTGTAAATTGTAAATTATCGCTAATTAATAGAAATTGCTGTCACAAAAACCAAATTTAACAAATCTACAGATTACAATCTTCCGTTTAAGACCAAAATGAAGTAAATTGATGCAGCAGTTTTCTCTCACGGACTGCCCAAAAAGTCGGCTTAGCAAATTAAATATATAGATGATATATATTATGCATATATCACATAGTATAACCAAAAGATTATATTATGTCAGCCGTATACTTCTGATATAATACAATCTTTTCATACGAGGAAAATTATGTGAATTTTTCGTGCAAAAGAAGTTTCACAAAAGTGAAATAAATATTTATGAAAAGTCTGTTTAATTTAATTTTCGCCTTCCCTTTCAAATCCATAACTCTGATGCAGATTTCTGTTACTTGTGGTTACGAATCGGACGACCGATTCCGGGACGTTAGAGGAAAATCGGTTTCGGGTCGACTCTCATCCAACCATCACCGGCCCTCAAAAGGGTACACACTACGGGATCCCCCGTCGGAGATTCATAAATCACCCGGCAACGGTACGGATCATTTTCCCCGAGCCTATCGTTCTACCGGCGCCTCCAGCACCGGCCCGTCAAGTTGCCGTCAGTCTTGTGTTTGTTGGGTATATATATATATATATATATATATATATATATATATATATATATATATATATATATATACAGAGGCTGTTCACACATTTTTTAGACGTTGTATATTGTATTCACAAAACTAAATTACATAAAATTCTTGTGTTTTAAATGTTCTATTTGACATCCCTTATTCTGAACTATCTTTCAACACCGCAATTCCCAGGATAATAATGCCTTTTGAAGTGTCAGAAGAGGTATTCTATCCCATTCCTCCTGACCAGCTTTCCAGAGTCCTGTATGGGTTTTGGGACGACGTTTGGATAATGCAGATTTTAAAAATCCGAAAGCCCAAAAATCCATAGGTGATACATCGGAAGATTTAGTAGGGATATCAGTGAAGGGTATGGCCTTGATACCAGTTTTTTGTTCCATTTCTTTTAGGAAATTTACAGTGGATTTTGATGTGTGACTGCTAGCTTTGTCCTGATGGAGTCTCACAGATTGATGGCACTGTGGATAAAGTGATGGTATTTCAGTCAGAAAAATTGGCAATAAAATATGTTCCTGATAGTATTTGGAGTTAATCTTGACATTTTTTTCCACTCTCTTTATTTTTAACTTGCCATTATAAGAAAAACCAGCAACAATCATGAATCCCTTAGAAAAACTTTCTTTCGATTCTTTGAACCATGGACTTAAATTTTTTTCTCCCCTTTTATGAAAATAAATGGCTCTTCTTTTGTTGCAATCATTTAAATACACCCATGATTCATCTACTGTGACAATTGTTTTCCATTTTTCTTTGGATAAGTGTTTCTCATATAGAATTCTGCAGCGTGTCCTGCGTTCAGCGATATGATTTGGAAGAAGACGATGCACATTGCGTTTTTTCGCTTTCTTAAGATTTAAATCAACGTTTATCATTTTCTTTACAGTGGACACCGAGCATTTTAATGATTTTGCAACTGTCCTTTGACTAGGGGGATTTTCTTTTAACATTAAACAACGTACCTTTGCAATAGTCGAAGATGTCCGTTTTTTCCTTGGATACTTGTTTGGAATTTTTGTCCCACTTGAGGCTCGAATTTGACGTTTTTTTTCTTTCTTGTTGACGATATTACCTATCGACGCTTTAGATATCACAAAACCATGATTCTCACATCGTTTTTGGATAACGGAGTATGCATATCTGTCTTCGGAAAGAGCATAAATGTAGCCTTCGAACCACAGCTTTGTTATAAACGCCATTTTGAATAAAAACAAAACTTTCAAACCGCATACGATAATTTTGACTTTTAAAAACATAGTACAATTGCAATTATTTCTTTTGCAGCAAACGAATTTTTATTACCGCTTACCAAAATCGTCTAAAAAATGTGCTAGCAGACTCTGTATATACATATATATACACACACATTATATATATATATGTAATAAACGGGATGTGAATATACGAATCGCTAGGCAGTTAGGTAACGGGTAGGGAATACCCAACATGAAAACAGAGATGCAAGAACACAAACCCTAGGGACGCCGGCAGGTCGCCATCATAAAACTTCACAACATTAAAATGTCAGACGATCATAATTCGGGTCAGAAGTCAAGAGCGGGGACAGCCGTGCCTGGGAATATATACCAGACGGAACGGACGCCAATGTTAATTAAAAATGCAAGTAGGAGATTAGACACGACCAATGCAAGATGGGGACGGGAAGCTAAAGTGGACCGCTCCTGCACACGATAGGAGAAAGTTGGCGCAGCGAATGAGAGACCAATAGACCCCGCAGCCAGTAAAAAAAGAGGAAAAGCATTATATATACTATGCGGGGGGCATTTTTAGAGGGGAGCCATTTTTTTTACAATGTAAAAAGATGAAATAACTTGCTGAGGGCCGTCGAGAGAGCCCATCCTAAAAGACGTTAAGAAAGGACCAAGCTACCTCTAGAGCATCAAGCGAACGTGATCCTTGCCGTAAGCCTCATCGAAGAAGAGCCACAAGCGAGCCGTAATCCTTGACATAAGCCTTACAGAAGCTGAGACAACTCCAAAGCAAGCTGACCATCACAGCAATCAATTAATAACGCCTACCACCGCTAAATGTTCATACGGACAGTAATACGGAAGCTGAGACAACTCCAAAGCGAGCTGACCGCTGGATATCCAACGTGCAATAAAGAACTGTAGGCTTATATATACACACACACACACACACACACACACACACACACATATATATATATATCCATATATATATATATATATATACATATATATGTCAAAACATAACTGAACTGTCAAAATATAGTTGAGAAGTACGGGGAAAGGGGGCTTAAAATAATAAGAATCTAACATTTCATTTACAAAGCCCGCGTATTTTGCTGTGGGGAAAATCATCTTTTAGAGGCGACTTGAGCGCAAAGCGAATAATTCAAGGCTAGAAGATTTATTTTTAGAAATGTAAAGGTTGGGTGCGATGTTAAAATTACAAGTTTAGCAATATTAAAGTTCAGATGACAAAAAGATTGAGGTCTGCACATGCGTGTACAGCAGAGGCTGGGAGGGAAGATTGGAGATTGGAGGAAATCTTCCGCCAGATTGGAGGAAAATCTCGTCCAGAGCGGATGCTCGCGGCAGGTGTGCTTAGGAATTGACAAAATGGCTACGCGAAAAGGATTGACCTGGAGCTTTGTTCGATTAAGGAACGTAATAAAGAAGATTTAAGAGATCATGGACTGTTGATTGAGTCAATGCCTCGCTACTCGCCCAATTACTTAAAGTACGAATTGACTGCATAATATCGAATCCACACAGGAGCAAACACGCTGTCTGACATATATATATATATATATATATATATATATATATATATATATATATATATATATATATATATATATATATATACATACACTGCTGGCCACTGTAAATGCAACACCCTGAAGGAAACATGTAAATAACATGAAATTTACAACATGCATTAGCGGAGGTGAGATATACAAATTATTAGAATTTCAGCGCAGACGCACATCACGCGCGCCTGTGGCGCCACTTCAAAGCGCTATTTAAGGCTTCGATATTTCGACGATTTCAAGTTCGGCAATTGTGTTTTTATTGTGGTTTTTAAAAAAAAAACGATCAATTATGCCTCGTCGAAAACAGCGATCATCTTTTGATCAAGTATCCGAGTTCGACAGAGGAAGGATAGTGGCCTACCGAGATTGTGGATTATCTTTCAGGGAAATCGGTAGTCGTGTTGGACGAAACCAAACAACTGTAATGCGGATATGTGATCGTTGGATGCAGGAGGGTACGACGGACCGGCGTGTTCGATCGCATCCACCTCAGCGCACTACTTGACGTGATGACAGGCAAATTGTGCGCATGGCAGTGACGGATCGCTCAGTCACTTCACGAACCATAGCACAGCACATGCAGTCTGTAACGCATCATCCAGTGTCTGCACATACCATTCGACGCCGTTTACAGCAGAGTGGTCTGTCCGCAAGACGTCCATTGCTTTGTCTACCCTTGACGCAGAACCACAGACGTCTCCGCCGCCAATGGTGCGATGACAGAAGGATGTGGACGGCAGAATGGAATGAAATTGTCTTTACTGACGAGTCACGCTTCTGTCTGCAACACCACGATGGTCGCATTCGAGTCTGAAGACACTGTGAAGAGACGATGCTGAACAGCTGCGTTATGCACCGCCACACTGGTCCTGCATCGGGTATTATGGTATGGGGCGGTATTGGATATCACTCTCGCACACCTCTAGTACGCATTGCCGGTACTTTAAACAGCCAGCGCTACATCTCCGAGGTGTTGGAGCCAGTTGTCCTTCCTTACCTACAGGGCTTGCCCACAGCCATATTTCAACAGGATAATGCGTGGCACGCATTGTCCAACGGTTCTTCGTCAATCACCAGATTGAATAGCTTCCCTGGCCGCCTCGCTCTCCGGATCTTTCGCCGATACAAAACATATGGTCTATGGTTGCTCTATTATTGACCCAGATTCCATCCCTAGCTGCCACAGCAGATCAACTTTGGCAACGTGTGGAATCTGCTTGGTCTGCTGTACCCCAAGAACTCATCCAAAGTCTCTTTGAATCAATGCCGAGGCGTGTGGCAGCGGTGATCTCCAACAATAGCGGCTACTCTGACTACTGATTTTGGTAGGAACCACACTTCACAGAAGTCTATAAATTTAATCATTTGATACTTTGTCAACATGTTATCTACAAAATAAATTTTGCTGTGATACCTCTTGTCTTTCTTGGTGTTGCAATTTGGGTGGCCAGCAGTGTATATATACATATATACACATACATATATATATATATATATACATATATATACATATATATATACATACATATATATACATATATATACATATATATATACATACATATATATATACATACATATATATATATATATATATACATATATATATACATATATATATACATATATATATATATATATATATATATATATACATACATATATATATATATATATATATATATATATATACACATACATATATATATATATATATATATATATATATATATATACATATATATATATATATATATATACATATATATATATATATATATATATATATATATACATATATATATATATATATATATACATATATATATATATATATATATATATATATACATATATATATATATATATATATATATATATATATATATATATATATATATACATATATATATATATACATATATATATATTATACTATATAATATAATATATACTATACATCTATATATATATATATATACATATATATCTATATATTATACATATATATATATATATATATACATATATATATATATATATATATACATATATATATATATATATACATATATATATATATATCTATATATACATATATATATATATTAATATACATATATATATCTATATATACATATATAATATATATATATCTATATATATATATATATATATATATATATATATATATATATTATATATACATACATATATACCTATATACAATATATATATATATATATATATATATGCATATATATATACATATATATACATATATATACAAATATATCTACATATATATCTACATATATATCTATACATATATATACATATATATATATACAAATATATATACATATATTATATATATATATATATATATATATATATATATATATATACGAGGGCTGTCCGTAAAGTATCCGAACTGAATGTATAAAACATAATACAGACACCGCTCTGCATGCGCACGCTAATTAGCATGTTTAAACATATGTAAACTTGTTATGTTGGCAATTATCCAAGCACTGCGAAGCGCGGTTCCCTTGTAGCAATAACGAAAAGTGAATGCAGTGGAAGTCTCGTGTCGGGTTGGATCATGACGGAATCTCCTGAGCAACGTGTTTGCATCAAATTTTGTAATAAAATTGGAAAAACGGCAACCGAAACGTTCGATTTGCTTAAGAAAGCATACGGTGATGATGTTATGGGCCGAAATCAAGTGTTTCAATGGTTTAGACGTTTTAAAGATGGAAGGGAATCTGTGGAAAGTGATGCACGATCAGGACGTCCATCAACATCGAGAAATGATGTCAAAGTGGAACAGTTTCGTACTGTGGTGCGATCAGATCGACAAATGACAGTTTGAGAAATTGCGGGGGGTGGACAGACCATCGAAAGATGGAGAAACCTTTAATAAAGAGTTCTACCGTGATGTGCTCAGGCGACTTCGTGAAGTGGCGCCACAGGCGCGCATGTGTGCGTCTGCGCTGAAATTCTAATCATTTGCATATCTCACCTCCGCTAATGCATGTTGTAAATTTCATGCTATTTGCATGTTTCCTTCAGGGTGTTGCATTTACAGTGGCCAGCAGTGTATATATATATATAAGGAATTTTAGCTTTCAGAGTTGACGAATTATGAAAAATTCCATTCGGAGAAAAATAGACATACTGACTTATAGATGCTGGATACGTAAAGAGAACGCAGCCTTATAATGTTATATATGACTTTGTTATTACTGTAGAATTGTGTGGTTTGTGCTATTTTACTCTAAAAGTTCTATTGTATATATTAGCTAAGGTAACAACAATTCAATATCTTTGATAATTCTGAGTCTCGAATCCCCTTGAAAGTGGTTAAATTATATCTCTGATAAAAGACACCCTGGAAGCAAAAATAGTGAAAAATCATTCTCGTTCTTCTTCGATGAAAAAGCATGATTTCCATAGCTAATAAAATAATGAATAAGGAAAACGTGTCCTTATTTTTCTCTACACTAAAGATATCTTTATCAGTAGAACAGAAATAACCCATTCATTTTACCATAAATAGCTTTCAAGTATCGATTTCAAGTGTGAATGTTTCATTTAAGTTCTGGGAACATCTAAATCTGGAAAAGATCTGCGCTACCTCAGCACAATCATATCATTTTTAGCAGCCGAATTACCTCATTGTCACGTTTCGACAGTCCGTAAGAGGAATCAGCGTGGGTGGCTGAAAAATAGAGTATTGTTGCCTGAGGGGGGTATGTGGGTCCCCTGGAACCTTTTATCTTGGAATTCTAGGAAATTTTGCACCCATGCGTAATCAAATTCAGGGTATAAATACTGATATCAGTTACAATCTTGATGGAAGAGTTGAGTTAGAGACAGTTCGTATTGAGAAAAAGGTAAGTGACAAGTAATCTTTGATTAGAAATGTATTTTAACTGTTGATAACATGATTACTTAAGTTTTTTTCTTCGGATCCAGTATAGATGCTCACGAAATTCTTGAGCAGTAATTGTGTTTTATACATAGTTTCGTTTTCCCAGTGATTCTTGTGTATTAAGTTTAGGCGAAGGATGATATAAGTTATAGCTAAGGAAGTATTCAGAAAATGATGGTTTTAAGTAGACATACTATGATATCTCGTACAGGATCCATAGTCATAAAAAAAATCTATACTTAAAGTAGAAATATTATATATATATATATATATATATATATATATATATATATATGTATATATATATATATATATATATATATATATATGTATATATATATATATATATATGTATATATATATATATATATATATGTATTTGTGTGTGTGTGTGTGTGTGTGTGTGTGTGTGTGTGTGTATGTATCAGCACATGTATATGATCTTTATAGGAGAATTATTAAATTTCCACTTTTCACATGTATATATGCTTTACAAAGTAATTTCATCTGGACTAGATCATCAGATCAACTTGAAAACGAAAAGCTAAAAACTTAATCCGCTGTTAGGAAAGTATACTTGCATGTGAATGCATATTTACATGTAAACTTTATATAGTTAGAAATATCTTTTTATAGTAAGAATTTTAAATAGTTTTTCCCAGTGTTTCTGGTCCTTATCTTTCAGACTTTTACCATAACACACTTCAAATTTTGTTCGCTACTGTACCTTGAAATTACCTAATCGGAAATTTTTTTGTTGGGAAGAGTACAGAAATGCCTACTTTGAATTCGAACCATTTGTCAACTTGGTGTTAGCATTTGAAAACAATGTTTAAATTGCTCATAATTAAGTAAATTATTTTAATCTTTTAATGAATGTCTTTATGAATATGTCCTGAAGCCATATTTATGCCTCATTCATTATATATATATATATATATATATACAGGATATAAGTATAATGGAAACATTTAGGACTAACATGAAATTCTTTATTAATGTGCTGTAGGACCATCTATGGCATTTAACACCACCAGAATTCCCTATGGAATTGATTTATGCAAGTCATGAATAGTGGTTAAGGGAATATTATACCATTCTTTATGGATAAATCGTCAATGTTCCTGTAGAGATGTTGCTGGTAGATATCGATTCCTGACTCTATTATCTAAAACAGACCACAGCAGTTCGATGATATTGAGGTTCAGGGACTTTGCGAGCCAGATAGGATGTTAGACTTGGTCTTTATGTTCCTCAAACCACGACCTGACACGTTTAGCCGTATGGATCGGAGCATTATCATCATGGAGAACGCCATCTCCTGCAGGAAACAATTTTTGCCGCATAGGAGGGATCTGGTCGACATAGTCCTTCCCAGTCAATCTCTATTTCAGGTTTACAATAGATCCCTTTTGAAAACCATGAGATGGCTGCCGAAACCCTAAGAAATTTCCCTCCATGTTTGGCAACTGGCATGAGACAAGCATGATCATACGCTTGTGTAGGTGTTCTTCAGACATGCGCATGTCCTGTTGCGGGGAACGAAGTGAACAAAGATTCGTCTAACCAAATGTCATATTTCGACGTCTCGCTCGACCAGGATACGTGCTCGTGGACCAGGATACGTGCTCGTGCCAGGATTGTGCTCGTGGCACCACTGTAGAGGACGTTTTGTATTCACATCTGTTACAAGTGACTTGGGAATTACTACTCTGTCGTAAATGCTTTGTTTGTGAAGCGTTCTCTTATCTGTAATGACTGATACTGGAGCCTGTAGATTCAGATGGAGCTCTGCGGTCCGTTTGGCTGCAGTTGTCATCTTTTTTAATGTCACAATCCTCTTCAACAATCCGCTTATATATATATATATATATAATATATATATATATATAATATATGCAATCAAACCTGCGTTATGGTAAAAGTCTGAAAGATAAGAACCAGACACACTGGGAAAAAATACACTGGGAAAACTATATAAAGGTTATTCTATCTATATAAAATTTGAATATACAAAGGTTGCATGTAAATATGCATTCACATGCAAGCATACTTTCCTAACAGAGGATTAAGTTTTTAACTTTCCGTACTCAAAATGATTTGAGAAATAATTCAGATGAAAGTACTTTATAAAGCATATATACATGTAAAAAGTGGAAATTTAATAATTCTCTTATAAAGACCTTATACATGTGCTGTTATACATACATACATATATATATATATATATATATATATATATATATATATATATATATGCACGTGTGTCTGTGTGTAAATGTGTGTTAAGTAAAGACTATATATAGATTAGAAGAAAAGCCAATTATTTTAAAATCATAGTAAGGATAATAGTGTATTATTACTTCTGTTAAATTAATATGTTTTATTTACGTTCTTTGCTTCCTTGTTTATTCTTTGCTCTCTCTAAAGCTAAAATCTAAGAAATTTATCCTTTTTTAAGAAATTTACTCTGTAACTAAATTCCTCTCATCTATATTTTGCATACACAAAGACGAAAGAACAGGCCCAAATCAACAAAATATTCGAAATTATAAATTATTTGTCACGCTTCAAATAGTTTTTTTTCTTATTTTAAAAAATTAGCAAATAAAGTTGCTTGTTTACTTGAAATATAAAAAAATGAGTTTACATTTAGAACATCATTAGTTTAATTCAGCTTTCATTGATAGTTTATTCTGAGAATCGTATGTTCTATGGTATATACATTTGATACATCTGTTTGAATGATACATTTATTTCGATATTTTTAGGAAACATATCAGTTGTATAAAATGTTGAATACAAACTGACTAATGAAGGGGAATCAGTAGTATAACATGTATCGTATATGCTTTTTCCCCCCCTCTCTTAATGAAGACTGCATTCGATATTACTGAAAAGCGAATTTAGTGTTAATACGATGGCAGAAGTTCATATTTGCAACTATTGTTGCAAAGATAATTTTTTGTTATGAAAGATACCAATTTTTATGTCTATGAAACACGAGTTGACTGCAAAAACTCAAATTGGGAATTTATGAGGAAAATTTTATACCTTTCATTAAACCGTTGAGACTGTTCATATTTGTTTTCTTGAAACATATTGAAGATGCATTTTTCCCAATAGCTTGACTCTTCATAGAATGGTACATTTATTCATAGAATATTTGTTTTTTACCTCTCCCAATCATAAGATTAAAAGAATCTGCTAATTTTACCTGATAAGGATACATACCGTAAAATATTTTGCATCAATAAATCAAAGAATAAAGTACATTTTTTCAAAGGAAACATTTTAGTCCGCTCACGCAGTACTTCAAATAACTTATTTTTGTATAAAAAACTACATAAAATGAAAAGAGTAACCTAATCGGAAATTCTTTACCCGTATAAAATTTGAATGAGGCCAGGCAAACTTTTATGTCCTCATGAATATTAAATATTAACTTTAAAGAAACATATTTACTTTTAATAAAGTATCTTGTATAGCAATAGTTGTTTTTATTTCCTGCCATCGGAAAGAATTAATTTGGATATTCTTAGGTTATATAACGCTGTGGAGTGGCTTTTTTTTCCTTCGCGGATTTTACCGCTTCAAGGAATATGGTTTCAAGAGTGTATATGGATGCAGAGTACACAGAGATGACTAAGTCCATGATATGTTTGTCCGTCAATCATAAAAGGTAACTTTCACTAAAAATATTATACTCATGCATTTAATCACTGAAATTTCTTTTTATTTGTCAGAATTTCTACAGCACAATCCCCTTTCAATTATCCGAGCTAATTAATGTGCAGGTGTACACAACAATTACGAATACTCCCAAAAAATAGCCCTTTATACCATAGATAAGGGTTTCCGAAACTATATTCCGCGGAACACTGGTGTTCCGCCAAAACCTGGAATTGTTTTATATCCTGCAACGGATAAAAAAAATTCAAATACAGTCGAACCCCGTAATAACGAACTTTAAGGGACCAAAGGTTTTGTTCGCTATATCCGAACCGTTAAGAAAACTGTTAAGAGTTCACAAAATGTATAACTCATTAGTTGCTATGTGTATTCAATGATGGAGTATTAAAAAAAATAATAAAATCTATTAAAAATGATCATTAATGAATTGAAAATTGACTAAAATCGGTTACATTAAACTAACACAATACTAATTAAATTAACTAAAAATGAAGACAAATGGAAATAAATTCGTTTTACCTTTAATTGTTGCTCACTGTTTTGATACAGAAATAATAGGTAATCTTCTGCTTACCTGATGCCCATTTCAAAAAACATTTTATGTTTCTTTGCCCAATACATCAAATGATTCCAACACTCTTTCTTCCACTGTTTGTGTAGACAAAAACTTATTAATTACACGCATCGCTGCTGTAGCATCGGAGATGATGGGGATTTCGTCATTTATGCGCTCCTCTTCATCAGCATCAGATTCAGAATCTTCGATTTCAGAATGATTCATTATAATTTCTTCCACAATATCCTCATCAGTCAAATTTTCACATGTAATGACTTCATAATCACATGTTCCGAACAATTTGCATGTCACAATCTGAGAATGATGAAATTTTGTGCTTTTCTATCTACATCGTGATAGGTAAATCTTCATCATCTTCTTCTTCAACATTCTTTGCTTCTTCAACATCGTTGTATAATATTCAACACTCTTAAAAAGTTTTAAAATAAAAACAAAAAGAATCAGTAGTTGAATGAAAAAAAAGGTTCGTTATAGCCGATTCTTAAGATTTCGGAGGTTCACTATAAAAGGATAAATTAGCTTTAAATACAATAGGAAAACGGTGGGACTAAAATTTTCGTTCGTTATATCCGTGAGTTCATTATATAACGGGTTCGCTATAACAGGGTTCGACTGTAAATGGATTTAGAGACAACGATTAAGGCCGTCTGCACACGGGGCAACTCAAAAGAAACTGATAACTGACTCAAATCACAAACCATTCCGTGATGAGTCGCAACCTGTGTGATTGAATGGAGCCACGCACACGGCGCAACTGGTTACAAACCCGTCGGACGGGTTTGTAACCAGTTGCGCCGTGTGCGTGGCTCCATTCAATCACACAGGTTGCGACTCATCACGGAATGGTTTGTGATTTGAGTCAGTTATCAGTTTCTTTTGAGTAGCCCCGTGTGCAAACGGCCTTAGACTTGATAAGTTTTGAAAACTGAAATTCGGGTTATTGTGCCGGGAAAAAAATCTTATTAAATAAACAAAATTTTTAAGCTTTAAGTTTATATAGTAGAGGGTTTGAAAAGTCATTCACATCTCAGTAATGATGAAACGATAGCTGACCCTTTTTCAATTTGCCAATACCATCAGTGTAAATAAGAAAAAATAAATTATAAATTGTAAACTTATTCAGCTTCAAAAGTATTCATCAAGAGTTTCAGGTCATCAGCACTATCCAAAGCAACAGAAGTAAGTATCCAAAGTACATAAGAAACTAATTAATTAAAAAATTTTAAATGTATAAAGAGAAATAAGAAAATGGGCTTGTTGCGGCCCAGTGGTACAGCGTGCTGGTTATCGGTGCTGATGGTTCTCAGATCGAATCCCGGCGTTGCGCTACGAAAAAAATGCCTTCGTTTGTATTCGTCCCTTCATAGGGGTAATGCTGTTCGCCTGTACGGTGCCCCCATAATAAAATGGACATGAATTACGCCGCATGGAAAAAAATGGACATGGAAAATACGCCGCAGTTCCGTTGACTACGGAACTGCGGCGTAGCATAGGCGAATGTTTAACGACAAGTGCCTCCGCATTGAAAAAGAAAATATATGAATAGACTTAACTGGGAAAAGATTTACTCTCTTTCATGCACTGGAAAGCAGTATTTTTTTTATTTTTAGCTGATTTTTTTCTGACAGCTTAGGTTAGCTTTATTTGTCAACATTATAGGACTTAAATATGTTGTCTAGATCAGGGTTTTCGAAACTATGTTTCGCAGAACACTGGTATTTCTAGAAAAGTTAATATGTGTTCCTCAACAACCTGGAATTGTTTTATATCTCGCAAAGGCTACAAGAAATTCAAACATGTTTGACAGATTAATGCCGTAAAGTGTTTAAAAATTAAGTATTCATGCATAATTATGAATACTAAATAAATAATTCATGTTTTTTCCCTTTTTTCTCATTTTATTAATGTGTTATTACATACTCTATAAAATTAACAAGGTGTTCTGTTAAAATTTCAACACTTACGAAGTGTTCCATCGCAGGAAAAGTTTGGGAAAACCTGTCCTTAGGTAATGAGCAGTATAGAGGTTTTAAATTAGCTGTACATAGATTTTTGTTTAGGGTTAGTTGTAATAAAAAAGAAACAAACGCATATTTAAAAATTTTCCTCTGTAAAAGTCTTGGCCCGTTTATTTACGAAACATGTTGACATTTTTTCGAATTGTTTTCATTTTTATACCTGACAATTTATTTTATGGTGCATAAATAACCCTCAATATGGATAGTCGAGCCACGGCAAATAGAGACCTCAGTACATGTTAAGGAGATTTATGTTATCTAATTCAGTTAATAACGTTAACTGATGCTGCTGTCACATGTAGGTCATGCTGGCTTCGAAAAGGTTAATTTCTTCAACTAAATTGATCTACCGAGATAGTCGGTTGAGAGTGGTTCTTTCAAATAACCTGCAACATCTTTCCCCATGGGAATTATTTGAAATACAGACAGAAGTTAATTGTTTAAAACTCTAAATGCCTTTTTATACTTACATGATAGCAAGGAAGGAGGCCCTTATTTCATGATGACATTATCTGGTGACTATTATTTCAAATATTATACCCCATTTTACACATGAAAAAGACTGTAAATAAGTTAGATTGTTGATGGAAAGTCAAATTCTTAAATGATAGATCAATTGCAACATGCAAATTGCAATTATGCAAACAATCTTAAATGATAGATCTCGATGTAAATACCTATATACATCCACTTACACAAATACACAAACCATAGATACTTACTTTCATCTCTTTTAAACCAACCTTTATAAATAAATATATTAAAATATAAATACTGAGATTCAAAATACAAGCCCATCTTTTGTCTAAACAGTGATAATATCAGTAATTAGTAGTACATGAAACAGTCTTTTATAACGTGTGATCTTAAAATTAATCACCTCTTGACTCTACCGAATCTTAACACATACTCGCATATATACGCCATGCTTTAAAGCAATTTTTTAAATTTTGTGATACCCTAATTTTTTAAATTGAGATACACATAGGCTTAAAATGTTTATTTTTTAACTAACAAATCCTTTGATAGGTTCAGTTACAATAGGTTGATTTAAAAAAATTTAATAAAACTTCTGAATATACATTAAAACTTCTAAGACCATATGATATCCAAAGAATCTGATTTTCTTCCCCTGGATGATAAATCTGAAAAAAGGTATTGCGACATTTTGACATAGCTATTTGAAATTCTGTTCTCCTTCAAAAACTGCATAATGTCAAGAAATTCAGTTGAATTTTTCTTCGATGCTTTATATACTTTAAAAAAACTGTCTAGTCCAGTTTCCATCTCTTTCATTATCTTTCTTGATGGGTAGCGTGCACCTTTGAAGGAAAAATTGTCAAAAGGAATAGAAAATCGGAAATAGAAGGAAATAAATGCATTTGAATTGCTGTAAAACTTCCCCAAACTGTTATTTTTTCCGTCAAGGATATAGATGTAATTTTTATGCTACTGGCACTAGCCCTCTATATTACTTTAAAGGAATCGAATGCTGCTGCGAAAATTTAATTTGCTAAGATGTCACCACGGACCAGAATTGCGTTTGAGCCATATAAACGAGCCCTTTCTATTTTTTATTCGTTTCTATTGAATGGATAATTTTAACACATCAAAAACGTACCCGGTGATACACTAGATAGACAATTTTTTTAACCTGTGTTTTGAGGACATTCTATTGGGGGGAGGGGTGCATTATTCTTTTAGATCGACCAAAAAGTTTACAGGAAAGAGCTTGCAAATCATTGGTCTAAAGCAGGCCTACACAACTCAAAACGTGATGTACTCGAAAATCATTCACATATGTAAAATACTTATGTTTAAAAATTTCCTGTTAAAATGACATCATTTGAAAGGAAATATCTCCCTAAAACTTACAGCCCTCATATTCTATGACCATCAGGATCATTTAGGATCATTGGTCTAAAGCAGGCTTACACAACTCAAAACGTGATGTACTCGAAAATCATTCACATATGTAAAATACTTATGTTTAAAAATTTCCTGTTAAAATGACATCATTTGAAAGGAAATATCTCCCTAAAACTTACAACCCTCATATTTTATGACCATCAGGATCATTTAGGATGATTGGTCTAAAGCAGGCCTACACAACTCAAAACGTGATGTACTCGAAAATCATTCACATATGTAAAATACTTATGTTTAAAAATTTCCTGTTAAAATGACATCATTTGAAAGGAAATATCTCCCTAAAACTTACAATCCTCATATTTTATGACCATCAGGATCATTTAGGACGATTGGTCTAAAGCAGGCCTACACAACTCAAAACGTGATGTACTCGAAAATCATTCACATACGTAAAATACTTATGTTTAAAAATTTCCTGTTAAAATGACATCATTTGAAAGGAAATATCTCCCTAAAACTTACAATCCTCATATTCTATGACCATCAGGATCATTTAGGATGATTGGTCTAAAGCAGGCCTACACAACTCAAAACGTGATGTACTCGAAAATCATTCACATATGTAAAATACTTATGTTTAAAAATTTCCTGTTAAAATGACATCATTTGAAAGGAAATATCTCCCTAAAACTTACAACCCTCATATTTTTTGACCATCAGGATCATTTAGGATGATTGGTCTAAAGCAGGCCTACGCAACTCAAAACGTGATGTACTCGAAAATTATTCACATATGTAAAATACTTATGTTTAAAAATTTCCTGTTAAAATGACATCATTTGAAAGGAAATATCTCCCTAAAACTTACAACCCTCATATTCTATGACCATCAGGATCATTTAGGATGATTTTAAGATTTGATATGGCCGTAAGATTTGATATGGGCGTTGGGACGAGGATTTTTAAGTAACTTGAACTCAGAGGATTTGAACACTGGACATCAGCAAGTGTAGGTGTATATCTTTAACTGCCAATATTTCTAGTATAAATGAAGTAAAATAATAGCCTGACAAGATAATCAACATATTGGATGCTAAATCTCAGCCTTTTGAGGGGTAAATCTGTAAGATTCAACCTCTTAAACTTTAACACTGCCGAATGTAAAACCAATGACACCAATGGAACTCATTATCCAAACGAAAGGGCGAATGGGATATTTGAATACATACTCTTACTGTAACTATCCTCTCTTTTATCTATGACAATTACATGTGCTAATTTGAAGTAAATTATTGGGACACTGGTGTTCGTTTGTTTAGGAATTTATAGGAGGAATTATTTAATACATAATGAGGAATTATTTAATACATAAAGGAGTTAAACGGAATTTAAACTGGATATACAAATATTCTACAAAATATTCTAATATTTTCTGTATCACCAGGACATAAAAAGATTCTTTTACATATGTTGTAAAACGATTATCAGTTCCTAAAGAACAGATACGTTCGTTTGAAACTGACAGGTGGAACCATATCTGTTGTTGATAATTATTATCTATGAAGAATATATGATGTGGAATTTACAGAGCTTGGCGTTATCCCAAGGAAGATATTGTAAGTAATTTTTTAAGCACGAAATTTAAAATTTTACTTCAAATAAATTTTTGTTACTTTCATTGTGTAATTACGTTTTTAGTAATAGAAATGCTGTATATACTTATTTCGTATTCATTCATTTATACTATATTATTTTATATATATCGCATGAAAGTATTTCATATTACCTTTGCACGTAGCCAGTTTTATCGTTAAAATGATTGGAAAAAATGTTAGATTTTAGAATAAATAATCATGTTCTATGTTGACTATGTATTTAAACAAGGAAATCAAATTCTGATAATTCTTCAAGAGACACACTAAATATATTAGAATGTAAAATATCGAAAGAATCTGATTTTCTTCCATGGTTGATGAACCTTAACATGTTTTCTTTGGGGATTGCATTTTGACAAAGGCTACATGAAGATGCTGTTCTACTTGGACACTCAATAGTGCGATGAATCTTATGAAGTGATATTTTTTTACTTTCTATACAACAAATTGCTGTTAATTTCTAACATGGATCTATCTGAGCTGTGTTCAGTCCAAGATCTTTGATAATTTATATATATCACTTTCGAAGCAAGAATGAGTTATAACTCTTTGCTAGTGTAACCATGGTAAGTCCCCTTTGCAGCTTCTTAAAGAAACGTGAGAAATCATTGTGTTAACTAAGAACAAGAAAGAATCATTTGAAAAAAAAATGCTTCTAGAAGCTTTGGACGTTTTGTTCAAATTTTATTTTACAAAAAAGATTTCATGAACTTCAAGTGAGTATGAAAATGAAGCACTGATTTTACACTCTCTATAAGTTTTTGATGGCTTGTTAGTTTCTATTCAACGCAATAATTTTAAATGATGGTATTTTGGTGTTATATTAAGGATATACACTAGTGTTATAATGTAGTTCGATGGAGCAAATTATTTCTGAATAGTGTATTTTAATTTCAATTTCTTCATACAGAGAAAATATCGAGTATTATATTTCAAGATATACCACGTGGGAACGCTATTGGCAAGCATGAGACCTTATGGGCCTATAGAATCTTTTTCTGTGGCTGCTTTTCGTACTTTATTTTGATCATTGTTTCTTTCTTCTGGCCTCAGATGTATTTTGCACTCGCCTTTGGAAAAAAAATTTCAAAGTATTTTTAACAAGGTATTTTTTTTGCATTCTTGTCAGTGGAGATGCTGATTTGCATAGTAATTTCACAGCAGAGGATGGAGATGTATTCTCTACCTAACGGCTAAATTAAAGCATTTTTGGAAATTAGATCCATAATGGATAACGTAAGGTATTTTAAATCTGAAGTTCAACAAAACGCTATAGTAGAGAACTATCTAGATCACTAAGAAGTGATCTTTCTCTCTCTGTAAGGTGTCAAGACCTGATACCTTGTAAAATTGTTTCCAGCGTTTCAACTTTTTGGTGATAAAAATATTGCCACTGATCAGCAATGTGTTAAACTGGGAAATATCGGAGGCAACATTTTAGGAAGTACAGGAATTGTAGCTTGCCGTTTATGTTCATGTATATCTGAGCGTTAAGCCTATTCCACTCTTCTCTTACTTAAATTCTCAACTAGGATTATATAGTCCTTCTTACTCTCTTTACTTAGTGTTGTGTATATTTATTGGACGAAAAAAATACATAAGAGCTGTTACTCAATAACTTGATAAAAAAGCAATTTAAATAGATAATAATGCAAAGTTTCAGATAGACCATCAATATAATTTCTCTCTTGTGTAATAAGAGTCTGTTGTGTGACATGTAATACGAGCCTGCGAGGGTTGATTTTTGCAAAACTATGCTCAAATATTTGACTGAGAGCGACCTACTGTGATTGATTAATTTTACTCCGGCTAACGTGACCATAAAGATGAATTGGCTAATTATTAAAATTTTACCAATATTTTGGAAGAGCAAATTTTCTCATTGCATAGCAAATCCAAAATAAATGATAATAGAGGGTGATTTTGTTAATTTATGATAGCTCACTATCATCTACTGCAACCGGAGATGGAGAATCTACAGTTTGAAGCCTATTTGAGCCGATTGCAAACACCTTCGCTAAGCGTAGAGCTCGAACTCGCATATGCTGGAAAGAGAAAAAGCTCCTCGCCTTTCGGCTATCCTTCGATCCCAGATGAGAGTCAGATAAAGTTCTATCAGGTTTTGAGAATAGAACGAGATGAAATAAAAAAAATTATTGGTATAATAAAATGATATTTCTATTGAATTTACACCAGTTTCAAATGTCGAACAAGTTGTATTGAGGTGTGATATTGCTTGTTTAAAAATAATACAAAAGAGTATGTTAGTTTCTTAAAAATCCATCAAAGAATTATTTAGAAATACCTAAAAATACAGCACAAATGGAAATAAAGAAATGATGGATGGTCTTATTAAGGCCGCTTATTATTGAAGATTCAAAATATAAACGTGCCACAACTTTAATATAAGAAAATATGAACACATAAGCATATTATTTCATATCAGAGGCTAGTAAGTGTAAAAATAGACATAACAATCTTTAAAGTCTCATCTGCAATAACCCTTAGACTTTTCTGTGTTTTTTCTTTACTTACAAAATGCAACCTCTTATCACAGTAGTCGAATGGGGTATTTATTTTTGTCTCGGACAGATGGTTAACTAATATAGCACTAAATCATGTCCTGATATTTACTAATTAACCTTGCTGTCATACTTCCGAACTACTTGCTTATCCTCTTTTCAGCAGCATCATGAAGTTCTTCTTGATCCTTATGTTGGTGGGCTATGCTTCGGCCACTTTGTTCGAAGGTAAGCTACTTTTTATACTGCACTGAACTACCGGATAGCTAATGAGTGCATGGGCATGATCAGAAAACTGTAAAACAGGGAGATACGACTTTTTACATCCAAAAATGGCTTCTATTACTTTAAAATATACATCTTTAGTTTTTATCACCAATAATGGATAACTTTTTTTTCCATGACGAGCCATGTCGATATTATTCAGGAAAATATGTAATTCTGTACTGAATCACATGGATATTGTTGAAACTGAGTTAATGTGTAACGGCATAAAATGTAAATAATTAATTTAAAAGTAGCTGAGTTACTTTGAAAATTATTGTTAAAGTCATTTTTGGCAACAGTTAAATATGTAGTTTTTTAGAATCCTGTCCTTGTAAGATTTTACGTTAGTTGGTGAATAAAGGATTAAGTGTCGATATTGCAGTATTATTAGTTTTTTTAGTTAAACACCGTTAAAGTAGTAACTTTTTATCTGCAACTTATTACGTTGTCTCAACTCGGAGACTACAAAAGTATCCTATTCTATTGTTTGTTACTCATCGCTTTCAATAAATGAATAAAATCATCAGTGGAGTAAGTATTTGTTTGAACTTAAATTTAACATGTTTCTGAAATAGATTCCACTTTAATTTAATATTTAAAAAGTGAAAAAACTATAATTCTAGAAAGGGTGCTCCAGGTTTATAAGCTCTTTCCCAAGGGTGCCGAAAACATTAAAAGGTTGGGAATATCTGATCTGGTGCATGATAATCAAGCAACTGAAAATTGATTTTTATTGTATATTGTGTTGATATGTGGACTCGAGGCACCCTTGCGGTAAAGCGCCGGCTTTCGGTCCTGAAGGTGCTCGGATCGAATTCCTACAGGCGCCATTAAATACCTCCGTGTCCAGGCTGCATATGGGAACGTTAGATCCGTAGACCGGAAAGTCCCTCTATGAGGTCAGAGAGGGTGGGAGATGGTACGATCCACCCAGATGTCGTCCCTGGGGTTGCTCGGTCAGAATTGAGGGGGCAACTAGCTAAGACGGACTCCGACCCTTGTGGTGCTATATAACCCGGAATCGCACACTTCAGCCCGAAGCCTATATGGACCTGGTCTGGAACTACCGGTCAGGGGGCATTAAAAACAACAACAACAACAACAACATGTTAATATGTATTTTATCCTTAACCTTTTTTTTCTGTGACGTATGTGCTATCTATCCCCTCATGAATAATCAGTAAATAAGTGCATCATTTTACTTAGTTGCAATGCAAGCTCAATGGCAATATTCTTCACAGTAGTAACCTATCTATGGAAATTATCTGAATTTATCTTATCTATACATTTCCCTTTACCAGGGTGGTGGCATATTGAGTGAAGACGTACTTGGTTGAAATCTATTTCTTAAGACAGTCAAAGACTCATAGTACATTGAATTAAATAAAAAAAATATTCAAGACAACGTCAGAATTAAAAAAAGATAAATTCATAAACCTTTTGAAGTACAAAATAATGCCAGTCCTCAAACATTGTGCAAATGCAAAGATGTAGCCAAGAAAACTCGTGGTGTGAATGGACAAGATGCCTCAGGATAAATGAAAAATAATATAAAAAAAATTAAAACTTTCATTACCTAAATCTTAATGTAGAAAAATAAATGAACTTGAACAAAGATACACTGCAAAATTGAACAGTAGAAAACAATGTTTATGAAATAATTACATGTTACCGTGTCTTTTGTAAATTTGTCCTCAAATACAAGTGAATATTAATCAAGTAATTACTTAGGATAGTTATTATTATTCTTATTAGACTCTCTGTAAAAATTCCTAAAATGTTGTTGCTGTGTAGAGGATGACTTTTTAAAGTACGCAGATTTGATCCTTTGTTATTAACATTATTTGTTATGATAATGGAAGAGTAAACATTAACAACCTACTTTTTTATTATTATTTCATAAAACTTAATAATTTGGAATTCCCTTTATAATTTTGTTGCATTAGTTATAGTTTTTTTGGACGTTATGTGAAAGAAAAAAAAACTTTAAGTATAGAAACCAAAATGAAAACTAACAAGAAAGAAAAATAGACAAAAAGATGCCTCCTGTCAAGTTTTGATAAATCTCTACAAAGATACCAAAACGTAATTTACAATAATGATCAATTTTCTGTCTCTTGATTATCATATACTAGATCAGAGATTTTCAACCTTTTAATGCTTGTGGCAAACTTGGGAATGAGATTAGAAACTTGGATGCACCCTTGCTAGAAATAATTTTTTTTCAATTTTTTTCAGTACTAAATTAAAGTCAAATATATTTGAACATATTAAGTTTAAGTTCAAACAAATACTAACTCCGCTGCTGATTTTATTTATTAAGAGATATAAGTAGCAAACACTAGAATATTATATATTAATGCAGTTTAAAAAAATAGCCATAGGATTCAATATACTATACACTAGAGGACTACAATGGAAAACGCTAAAAAGAGTTTTGTTTTACTTATGTGAGACTTACTAAAAATAGCCATAGGATTCAATATACTATTATACTAGAGGACTACAATGGAAATCACTAAAAAAGAGTTTTGTTTTACCTATGTGAGACTTACGATGGATTGATTTTATTCATTTATTTAAAGATATAAGTAGCAAACACTAGAATAGGATATATCAATGCAGTTTCAAAAATAGCCATAGGATTCAATATAGTGTTACACTAGAGGACTACAATGGAAATCGCTAAAAATAGTTTTGTGTTACTTATGTGAGACTTACGATGGATTGATTTTATTCATTTATTTAAGGATATAAGTAACAAACACTAGAAAAGGATATATTAATGCAGTTTCAAAAATAGCCATAGGATTCAATATAGTGTTACACTAGAGGACTACAATGGAAATCGCTAAAAATAGTTTTGTTTTACTTATGTGAGACTTACGATGGATTGATTTTATTCATTTATTTAAGGATATAAGTAACAAACACTAGAAAAGGATATATTAATGCAGTTTCAAAAATAGCCATATGATTCAATATAGTGTTACACTAGAGGACTACAATGGAAATCGCTAAAAATAGTTTTGTTTTACTTATGTGAGACTTACGATGGATTGATTTTATTCATTTACTTAAGGATATAAATAACAAACACTAAAATAGGATATATTAATGCAGTTTCAAAAATAGCCATAGGATTCAATAAAGTGTTACAACAGAAGACTATAATAGAAATCTCTAAAGAGTGTTTTGTTTTACTTATGTGAGACTTACGATGGATTGATTTTATTCATTTATTTAAGGATATAAGTAACAAACACTAAAATAGGGCAGAAAATATATAAAGGCAGTTTCAAAAATAGACATAGGATTCAATATAATATTACACTAGAGGACTACAATAAAATTAGCTAAAAAGTGTTTTGTTTTACTTATGTAAGACTTGCGATGGATGCTTAGAGCACAAATGCTTGATATCGAGCCTAACAGTTGTGGGTGAACAGTGGGTGTACTGTGGATGAATTAGTTATCCTCACGACGGGAGGATAGCTAATTCCTGCTTTTGGAAAAAAATTCTTAGACCAGATAATTTTGAAAAAATTAATGCTAAAATATTGATCTTGTTCCTTTTGCTTAAAAAAAGCCATTCATTGTTACTGAAAGGTATAACAGAAGGTCATGTATGTTTTTTTAAATTTTTAGACGCATGCATACAGACAGACCTAAGGGAGTTACAAATCAGAGTCCCTCCAGTGAAAACATATCGTCACGTCCAATTATGGAGTAAAAGTCACCGACATTGGACAGACACTAAAAAGAATGTCCTGTGGTTCCAATAAAGCTTGTCCACACTTTTTACTGCAAATAAATGGATTTATTTAGCTTAAATGTAAAAGATTTAATTTAACTTAAAAGCGGAAACATGGCAAAAACTATAATTGAAAGTATATAAACATATGCTCCTTAAGAAATGTTAAGTGATAGAGGATTAAAGAGGTTTAATTTTAATTTCTTAGCCTAAATAAAGGCAGTCATGAGAAAAAATGAGAATATATAAATTTGTTAATTTTTATCATTAATGGTAAAAATACCCTAGAAGTAAATTAAATGTATTTAAATGTGTGACACGTAGCTTTTTCTTTATATATGTGCTCATACAATTTCAGCTTTGGAGAGAGAGTCTACAGCAACCCTAACCGCATTCGTCAATGGTCTTCAAGAAAGCACACCTCTTAACGTAGCTTTGGGTGTTGAAGATAGCGACGAAGTGCAGAGGTAAATAAATTTTACTGTTTGTATTCGTGGGATGATTTTACACTATTAAACAAAATGTTGTTCGAAAAAGTTCCTTTCTGTGACTGTATCAGGATTCTTAATCAGCTAAACCTAATATCACTGAATGAATCGAAGTTATTACAAATGAGTATGAATTGTTCCTTCGTGACAGCTCCGTTCGTTTAAATTTTTCCTAATGGTACATGAATGTTTTCGAATATAAATATCTTTTCTTTTTTTGAATGGAAATCTTAAAGGGGCTTATATATATATATATATATATATACACACACACACATATATATATATATATATATATATATATATATATATATATATATATATATATATATATATATATATATATATATATATATATATATATATATACATGGAACAAATACATGGAATACCAATGGGTTGAGGATGCTCATCTGCTTTAGCAGATATATACCTTCACTTTTATGAAAGAGGTGCAATGATTCTAAATGAACTTATGTTTTTCCGATATGTAGATGATATACTCATATGTTTTAATGAAAACTTAAATGAAATAGATATTAATTTTTACCCTAAAAATCTTAAACTAGTGGAGACTGATAAAGATAACTATGGAAATTTGGTATTTTTAGACTTGAGTTTAAATGTTAATCAAAATCTAATATCATACTGTCTATATGATAAACGCGAGTTTTACAACTTTAAAACTGTTAGGATTATGAACTGGAATAATGCTCTACATTTAAATATTAAACGCAATATAGTTACTAACCAGTTAATACGTTGTCAACGTTTACATTTAAACAAAAAAACTATGGACGTCAATATAATTAAATTCTTAACTATAGCTATTGACCAGGGTTTTCCAGTCAATTTCCTCGTATCTATTCTAACCCAGTTTTTTAATTTAGACAATAAAGATTGTATGAATCGTTTTAAAATAAGTTGGCAACACTAAAAAAATTTCCCTAATACGGCGATATTTATCCCTACTATGTCTATAAAATGTGAGTGTGCAAGGGTTTCGTGTCTCTTTGCTTGGTGGGAGCTAAGTATTTTGTATATATATAGAGTATATGTTAGTGAATAATTATTTAGTTAATTAGTATTATTCTATTTCTGTAACTTAGTATTAAGATTTTTTTATTCTATTCATCTTGTAATTATGTTTTACTTGACTACATTAGTAAACTATCTAGTTTAACTTATCTATTTCACCTAAAATATTTTTCCTCTTCATAATTTTTTATTACTGTCTTGGTGTTATAGCCGACCTCCGGGAGTGTTGCCTGGCTTAAAACATGTTTAACCGGGGTTGGGGGGTCACAACCCCCCCCCAGTCATCAACTATACCACCTCCAATTCAGTTTTTTGCTTATTTATATATGTCTATCTTATTTCAGGTTAGAGGCGTATTAAATGGTCACATCTGCCCTTTTAATTATCTTAATTTTAAATATATATATATATATATATATATATATATATATATATATATATATATAACAGTTCCGAAACTGACTGATTCACTGACTGACATACAACGCACAGACGAAACCGCTGGACCTAGAGGGCTGAAATTTTGCATAGCGATTCTTCTTATAGTGTAGGGGTGCACTAAGAGATATTTTTAAAAAATTCTTCTTGGATTTTTTAAAATAAAATTTTTAAGCTGCTTTAGTAACTTTTTTTAATTTGCATTTAAAATAATAATTAAGGGTTATGAAATTTATATCACGAGAAAGATCATAAAAATTCCTTTAAAATGAAATCTTTTTCGAATCTTTACCTCATTTTCTGATTTTTGGTGAATTTTTAAAGATTAAATTTTAGAATTTAATTTATCAAATGCTGATCACGTGATTTTTTTTTCTGGTACTTTAAATAAATTTATCATGACGTCCATAACAATGAAATAGACAAAAAACATTTTTTCCCTTGCTAACGCTGCACACGATTGGACATTATCCAAAAAAATATTAAAATACAGTAAAAGATATGTTCCTCAAACTGTACTATATTAACTGTACTATATTATTTAGTATGTCCTATTAGATTTAATTTGAATATTTTCTTCTACATTATTTTTTTTATAAAAATATCTCTTACGATTTTTTTATAAATATATTTTTTTGGTTTTTTTACATCAATTGTATACATTGATCGTTTATTATACATATATACAGTATGCCCACTAAAGTCCCTTCCCACCCTCTTAGCTTCTGAACGGCTGCTGCTATATTCATAAAAGTGGTGTCTAGGTATAGTAAAGTAGCCATGCGCTACTGAATGAAATCACCTACCGCGCCACCTGGTGGAAAACTGCGGAGTTAGCATTCCTATCTTGGAAACGAAACGAGATAGGGAAAAAAAGTGATTTACAAAGTTGTAGAAAATCATCGATTTAGTACGAAAAGATACCTTGTGGACATAAATGCAAAGAATAGAACGGTTAAACGCGCATTTGTTTTTTCGTGATTTCCTACACTGTGACGTCACGAAACTTGAAAGAAAGGAGAAATGATTATCTTTCGGGCAAAACACGACACCGCAATGTGCACAGTGGTATATCGCTTGTGATCCCCAATCAAAAGGACCGTGGTTCAAACCCCGAAGGTTGCATCCTTGTACTGATTATCTTTATAAACAAAGTAGACAATACGTAGATCGTGTAAAATAGTGTCGCATCAACTCAACGCAACTTGCGCTTGGTGTTCGAAATTTTTGCAGTATGCAAATACGTAAGAAACGTCACGCCTGTTCACTTGAGACAGCTATAATAGAGACATCTTCTTGGGGTTGTAGTTCTCGGTCATGGTTGATGCTCTTGGTCGTGGATGAATATTCCAAAGCTGAGATCTCTAGTAAAGCAGTACCTCGTCAAGGAATTCGCAGACCAAATAATTGAGTATGGCGGTTTCGAAGAGTGGCCTCCACGTTCGCCTGACTCCACTGGACTTTTTCCTGTGGGGATACCTGAAACAGCAGGTGTATGCGAGCCCTCCACAAACATTGCAGGACCTTAAACAGCGCATTACGGACGCTTGTTCCAACGTGTCACGCTCTATGCTCCAACGTGTGCAACGTGAGATTCAAACGAGGATCCAAATGTGTATTCTAGCTGACGGTGAAAAGTTTGAACATCTCAAATAAAGGTATATTGTTAAAATTAGTTTTTTTTTTCTTTCTCAAATCCTTTTGTCACGTCACAGTGTAGGAAATCACGAAAAAACAAATGCGCGTTTTAACCGTTGTAGTCTTCTCATTATGCCCACAAGGTATCTTTTCGTACTAAATCGAGGATTTTCTACAACTTTGTAAATCACTTTTTCCCCCCATCTCGTTCCGTTTTCGAGATGCTAACTCCGCAGTTTTCCACCAGGTGGCGCGGTAGGTGGTTTCATTCAGTAGCGCATGGCTACTTTACTATACACAGAGAAAAAAAAGTTGGTCGGTGAACTCACTTTGCTGGGTTGAAATCCACTGCACAGTGGAACTCGCTTTTGGTGAGTCGAACAACCCACATTGGAAAGTGGGTCCTACAACCCACTTTCGAAAACGAGTACATTTACCTGCCTTTGTGAGTTTAAAAACTCTTTGAATGAGTTAATTAAAGCGAGTTGTGTATTGAGACTATATATATATATAATATATATATATATATATATATATATATATATATATATATATATATATATATATATATATATATATACTTTTTTAATAATATATATATATATACACACACATTTAATATTTTTTTTTAATATTATAAGACACAGATCATTTAAAGCTTTGGTAATAATTCCTAGTTACTTGCATTAGTATCTCAGTTTGATAGCAAGTGATTTATAATTTTATTCCAGACACCTTTATTGATACTTGGCCATCTCTGGCAGAACTATATAATTATATTAAAGATGACATTGTTTGCGTTGAATTAAAATGAATAAAATTAGCACTTCTTTAATCTATTGAACATTAAAAATATTATGATTAAAAGTTATAAAGCATACTTCACAACTAGTAATAAATACTTACACTTTAAAAAAAATTCTTTTTATCTTTAACTTTTGCAGTACATTAGCCTTCATGTTTAAAACAATTTTCCAAAATGCCTAGTTTGAAAGTGTTTGCATCGAATTTTTTAAATGAAATTTTGTTACCCAAATTAGATAATCATTTAAATTTTATGCAGCTAAAATGACAACTCAGAACAATAACATTAGTTTGTAAAATAAACAAACTTCAAATTATGTTTTTAATATTAGATAAGAAAAATTGCCACTTTACTTTATACATGCCATGAAAATTTTCAAAAACAATCTCCCCCCCCCTCCCTATTCTGCATGAATATTAATTCAATTTGAATTTTCCAGCTACCTTATTATCATTACAGAATTCCTTCTGTTTTAAGGTGTTTATATAAAGCTAAATGTATCAAATCTTTAGGAGAATAAATTAGTTTATAAATTGACAATTATTAGTATAAAAGGAAAAGAATTCGTAGAATTTTGAATTAGTTATCTAGATAGATCATCATCTGTTACAAGATATTTCTTTTATTTCCTACTCTCTTATTTACTTATTCACAAACACACACTTCCACACATAAATGCAATGTATAGATGAATTTTAAAAACCTGATTTCACCCTCTAGTTTATCAATTTTTCTAAATTCGACCATGTCAAATGAGTTTATAATTAAATGTTATCGCCAGATGGTATCATCTGTAGATTTCGATTTTAGAATGAACTTGGACTTTCAAACAGAACTTATATGTACACACAAATAGATATACATACGTATACTACTCGTTAGCATTGCATGAAACAAACTGCATGCTTTTACTTTTTTTTCAGTGGTTCTAAGCTTTTTTAAAATATTGATGAGTTATTAATAAAAGTTGTAGGAAGCGCATAACAGGAACACACAGCTCATTAACATCTGTAAAATAAGTTGTCAACCTTATTTTTTATAGTGGATATTTAGAAGCTGTGTGTTCCTGTTATATCAGTAGATGTCAAAAATTACTTTTAGAAATCGTATTCTTGTTTTTTTAAATCATAAAAATCTATTTATTCATTAAAATTGCATTCAATTAAGAGTTTTCTATGATGAGATTTTTATGTAATGTAAAAATAATTTTAATACATAATGTTTAGATATTACATACATGTACGCGCACACACACAAGTACATGGAAGATTTGCGACAAGAAAAACCTAATATCATGATATGCTCAACCATATACAGCTATAATTCATATATGAGTTATATGTTAAACATGCAATAGCTTACGCGATTGTCGCAACTTTAGCCTTACACAACAATTTCAAATTTAAACAAATAGCAAATCTTCCGTTACAAGTCCTCACATTTCTATTGTGTTGAAGTATGCTCTATAATTCGGATTTATATGAAGGATTTTGCATATATTTTAATGTTCAAAAGATTAAAAATGTACTTACATGCACTATAACACGTGGACACTCCGTTTCGTCGACAAGCGTCATTTTTCCTATTTCCCCAGCCAAAAAGCTACTAATTGCTTCAAAGTACAGCTTTCGACCCGCTTCCGACCCTCTTCCGAAGAAAATCTCCCGCAGCTCGAGCCAGGAAAACGGGAAAATCTCATCAACCCGCAAACAAGATATTCAGCTCGCTTTGGGGTGAGGCAGTGAACACATTAGATAGGTCAGTCGACCCATTTTATTTTCAAACCCACATGAAGTGTGTCTGCAAACCTGGAACTTTCGAAAACTGACCGACTTTTTTTTCTCTGTGAGACACCACTTTTATGAATATAGTAGCAGCCGTTCCGAAGTTAAGAGGGTGGGAAGGGACTTTAGTGGACATACTGTATATATATATATATATATATATATATATATATATATATACACCTATTTTCGGCATTAATTGCATACATTGACCATTGTATTTAATTTGAATGTACTCCGTAGCGAAGTGCGGGTTTTCAGCTAGTATATATGTATAATGATGACGACTTTACTCGTAACACGTATGATAAACTTTAACTAAAACTATGTAGAGAAAATGAAACACGACAGTGTAGACGTAGCCAGAGTGACGAGAAGAATACTATTTCAGGAGAGCCATTGACATATCAGGGAGGTAAAACCACAGAGAGGTGAGGCATTGATGAACAGACATAACAGAGACGCAAAGCACGAACAGTATCCATGGAACTTATTTATGAAGAACTCGACAATATAATTCAAAACGGCGACATGGACGCAAGGATGACACAAGAAGCGCAGGAGAAACATTAAAGACGACAGAAGCTACCAGCCCTGCCGGAGCTTGAAAATATGATACGCTTACATCAAGGTACTTTTGGGAGCAGTGCACAGACAAGAGACGAGAGAACGCGGGTCAAAAGAACAAGAGAGAAAACAAGGAAGGAATGAAGCAGAGTGCGCAAAAATCCACTGTCCCATCTTTCAAACCATGGGGGCACTAACGGGAAGCTAGGTGTTAAAATTTCTTTAACCGTCAAACCGACCCATGAATTTGGTACCACGATCAGTACTGTCGATCAAATTGACCACCAAGCCTAAAAGGCTGTTAATTTTGCGTGATTACGATGGAACTGCATGTTGATATTGTGCTCAGGGTTGTTTGATTTATATTAGTGATGAATAGTCAGGAAAAAAATCATCTACACTTATTTATTAAATTTATTTAATATATTTTAATCTGTTATCTACATCATCAAATCGTAGGGCTCTCAAAAAGAATTTCACAACGTTTCTCAGACATAATTACTCGAAAAATCGGCCTGCCGGTGATTGAGGTAGAGAAGATTGATGTCAAGGCTTCACGGGATGATTTAAAAATTTCACAGAACACTGTAATCAGTATTAAAGCATTGATTTCATCATTTGTTATGTCCTTATAGTAGTGGCTGTCAGGTTCTGATTTGTGTGATGGACAACTTTGGTTATCATTTCGTCCGTGAAAAACAGCCTCCAAATTTGCCGGCAAACAACGAGCACTTGTGAAACCCTGCTTGCGCTCTCCCTGACGTCCAGGAACTGACTGAGGATGTCAAAGCCATCCAAGCGTTCACGCCTCTCCCCACCCCACTGCTTAGTTCTACCGCTGCCGGTCATAATGGCCGGTGGGCCGGTTTGAGGGTTAATTGGCTAGAGCCGATCATCCGACTTGACCACGTGAACCATAACTCAAAATTCCGAACATGCAATGTAAGCCGCCTGGTTTCTGAATCATCATGAATTATAGGCGCCTGACTTTGAGCTCGTGCCTTAAGGGACAAACTAGTTAGTTAATTCGTTTACATGTCGGTCACAATTTGGAAAAAGGGACTGTCCCTTATTGAAAAGAGAATAATTTAGAATACGCGTTAAGTAAAAATGGTGGGTCGAAACAGTTGATAATGGTGGACCGTTATTACATACATACATGCATATATATATATATATATATATATATATATATGTCTATATCTATCTATCTATCTATCTATATCTATATATATATATATATATATATATATATATATATATATATACACATATGTGTGTGTGTACAGAGTAAATACAGGTGTGTAAATACAGTGAAACCTCTCTAGCAGGACGCCCCTTTAAACGGCCACATTTTCTTCAGAACCGATTAAATGCTCCATAGGGCCCATGTTATTAGAGGAACCCGTTTTCCAGGGCTAACCCTCAAAACGGCCACTTTTTTTCGGAACTCTTATTGGCAGCCATAGAGAAGTTTCACTATACACACACACACACACACACACACACACACACACATATATATATATATATATATATATACTAGTGTGTAAAAATTAAGGACAAGACCAGTTTTTACGTGTAATGACGCCGAGCAGCGGTCGAGATTTTAAAAAATCATACCATAAAACCGGGCCACAGATGATAAATGGTATGATTTTTAAAAAACATACCGTAAGGTGTACATATGAATAAGGTGTACATACAAAATGTATGTACAGAGATGGCGGAAACGAACATTAAAATTTGCCATCACATTCTGTAGTGTCTCAACAGAAATCGATTTAACTGCCACACAGATCGCCGACTGAAGCTCGTCCAGCGTGGTGGGAGGGCTCCTGTAGACAGTATTTTTAATGTGCCCCACAAAAAATAGTCACAGGGACTCAGATCCAGCAAATATGGAGGCCAATGCTTGATTGCTTGAGCCAATCCATGCTTGCGCCAGTAAAATTTGGCTAACTGCGCTATCTGTTATCAGCTTTTGAAACTATTCCGAAAATTAGTGTATAAAGTTCTTACAGCTTTTACTAAAACCATACCGTTTGTTTTATGCTTCTACAGATCTTTGTTTTCGAGATTTTTAATCTTGAAATTAGGGACTCCTTCGCTGGACAAGCTGTATATTTGTGTACAGGTGTTTTATCAACTTTCTACGCTGGTTACGAACCAAGTCACACTAAAAAAACGCACAAGGAGGTAAAACGCACTAATCACAATTATTAAATTTTACAGAAGAGCTCAATGAAATCTATATAGTGCTCTTTACCTCGATACAATGATAGAACATGGTGCCGTTTCAACTGGCAAGGTTTCTTCCAAAAATATTCGGGTTAGAGCTTTGCACCACTGAAATTAGTACAAAAAATATGAAAGAATAAAGTTAAACAGTGCTATTAAAAAATGGACTTGGTGCCTTTTATCCCTGGCCCTCACACACACATACACACACACATACATATATATATATATATATATATATATATATATATATATATATATATACACACACATTTGTATATATATATATATATATATATATATATATATATATATATATATATATATATATATATATATATATATATATATATATATATATATATATGTGTATATATATATTTTTTTTCTTGAGCTTGAATGATTATTTAACATATGCATAATCATCCTGTAAAGAAAGTTATTTAGTGCTGAAAACGTACATTAGAGAACAAACTGAAAATATTTCAATTTTATTACAGATTTGAAAGAAGCATTAAGGAGGAACTGGAAAAACATATAAAAGACAGTTTTATAAAGGCTCTGAAAAAAATCGAGGAAGCTGTGAAGGGAGGCCATAAAGTAAATGAAGAGGCTTTAAAAAAAGTATGATATCTATGATTTCAGAACTTTCCTTATTTCAGAAATGAAAATGCTTATATTGTAATTATATACACGTAAAAATTATTTATTTTTATGTTCTTTATCAAAGAAATAGGTAGCTCACATTCTTAAGTTGTTGCTTTTACGTCGCACATACGTTGTATGCACAACCTTTGACCTATCTTTAGAGTTCAATTCAATGATTTCATATGTTGACAACAAAATTAGGTCATTTTCTACTTTGCCTTGTCGAGATAATCAAAAGTTAGTTTAAGACTCGTCTGTTGAAGCTTTTGTCAGTCGGGATGAGCTCGACTCACTTTTTTAACGTTGGCCATACGAACAGTCATTACTCGACTTTTCTATTTACACTGAAAGAAGCGGATAACGCAGAGGGTTTTGCATAAATGTTTACACTGCCCAAAGAAGAAACTCTTTAGCTCTCTCTGTGCCATTTTTATTGTTAATTCTGTTTGTGGGATATAGAAATTAAACCTGACGGAAATTGTTCATTTTCCTCTGAGTAACCATATTTCTTTTTAATGGGTTCAGTAGTAATTTTTACCACGTTTTTATTAACTTGCTTTCTTGTGTGTCTGTTTGTGTGTTTATCAAGTACAAATCTTGCAATCTATTGTTAACTAACTTCCCGCCTAGCTAGACATTTGAAACTTTTAGAATAGCTCAGAACACGATGACAATGCATTTTTTAAACACTTTTAGCCATCTTTAAGCAGAATTAAATTAATTTTCAGTTATTTTCAGTTAATTTTGTTTTGTAGACTGGTACAGCCATCTATTGGCCGGAATGGGAACGAAAAGTTAAATGAAAGTTAACTTCCAATTAACTTACTTTTTTTCAAGTTTATGTTATGGGATAATTCATCAAAAAATTTTTTAAAAGTATTTATTAATACATAGAATTGTCAAGTTTATATGATTCAACAGAAAATTTAAAAACATGGCATATAAAAAGTTTTTTTTATCTTGCAATTATTTAAAATGTATTTCTCTACTCTTAATTTTTTTACTGTCAAAATTTGGCAGTGATGTGTCGAGTATAATTTGTGTATTAGCACATTTATATACTATCCAGCCGTAATAGTTTGAAGGACAGCCACTAGTTTATATTAAGTTTAAATTTTCTTTCACGAGTGACAAGATGTTGAGGTTGGTAAATATTTAAAAAAGGTTGAAATGAAATGAACTTTTCACCAGGCAGAATACGCATCTGACTTTTATAGTTCGTATTTTATTAGTGAAACTGTTCCAATAGTCTGGAATAAACACGCTGGAAACATGCTTAGAAATTTCCCGAGACAAAAATTATTGATAAGATGTCTGATGACAGCAAGCGTTTTTTTTTTTTCAAATGATCAATAAATTTAAGGAGTCTAGCCTTCTAACTGGGAAATATGCTAGCCCATGGAAATTTCAGAACGTTTCAGTTACAACAGGGGAATTATCACAACACATGATCAGAGAAGATGCGGCGTTCCGGACTTGTGAAATATCTCGGTACATGAGGGTTTTTTTCTTTCGAGATTTGCATTATGTCCCTAATAAAGTCAGCAGGAACGTCTCGCGAAAAGTTCAGTTTCTCGGGAAACATCAGCTATAATTTTTCTTGAATAAATGAAACTTGACAGCAAATGAGCGTGAAACATTTTTAATGGAGGGAAAGGGAATATTTATCTCTATGTGGATGCTAATACGCGAAATCGTAAAGTTTAGTCCAAGCAGAATCCTCAAGAATCATAACAGTTTTTAAATAAGCTATAACTCGTCAAATGGGGTACATTTTCCCCGAGACTTTTTCAAACTGACGTACGCCTTAAGTCTTACTGTGAGATATTGCTCCCCAAGGAGGAAGTCATGTAAAATTATTTTATTTTGAAATAAATGGTTTAAAATTTTGACTGTGTATAACAAGGTCACAGCAAAATATCTTTAATAGGGTGTGGAACTTTAATAGGGTATGGCCCACAGCAACCAAAATAAATGAGATGTTCATCATGAAAAATAAGAGACCAGAGACTCTAAATTAAATTAAAGTCCTATATTGGACCACTAGACTCTATAAATGATAGTATCTACAAATTTACAACAAAAAATTAGCAGATATGCGCACTATAAGTACGAGTAGTGAAGGCTGGTCTTATGACTAAAAATACATAGCCAAAACTCCGCAGAAAAATGCTCGCAGCTCGTAACGTCTCATCGGAAGAACACCCGCAGCCTCTGGCTCTGGTCTCTCTCTCTCTCTATCTGCCACCGTCCGAGTCCTGCGTTTTATTCTCTTTCGCCTTTCCGGAAGGATCTAGAAATTCTTTTTCTCGAATTTTCTATCTGACGAATTTTCTATCCTCGAATTTTCTATCTGACGTTCCCGCGATCGGCGATTGCGGTTTCATCATCTGGCTAGCCGGAGGCAACGTCTTTCTACCCTTCCAAACTGGACAGCCTGTTTAGAATAATCAATGGGACAACAATGGGGCTTCCCTAGTTGGAAACCTGAAACCTAAATGATGCTCGGACGTCCGCTTGCTTCTTTCGCGACCATGTTGTCCAAATTAGAGATAATCGGTCTTCCTGTCCTTAATTTCCTCCTTCCAAAAGCTCTTCTGAAAATGTTCACAGACAAGACCACACACATACATATTATAATATATATACATATTACAATATATATATATATATATATATATATATATATATATATATATATATATATATATATATATATATTGTAAGAATAGTTGGTTGTCTAGGGGTTTTAGGGGTTGTCATCAACTTCTAAATCATTACACGACTCAAAAATTACTATTCACATTAGACGAACAATTGTATTTGACGAAACGATACATTAACCATAAAACAATTAGAACTAAACATAGAAGACAGTTAGGTAAATCTTCATAACAGATAAATTACTTCTTCGTACTATGTCGTTATCAAAAAACACAAGTCACCACAGCCGTCTGCTGGGAACGTCTTAACACTGCGAAAGTTAATTCTCTCCTGAGTGGTTCATGGAGAGTTCACAGATGGCGCTGGCTGGAATGTAAAAGTGTCAGCGGCGGTTGTCAGAAGCGGGTGCCAGAAGTGGGTGCCAGAGGGCGTCCCCACTATATATATATATATATATATATAATTCCTTCACGACATCACAAGGGGGTTAATTTTCAAAGTAGTTTTTTTTTTCTTCATTATTCCTTCCCCGTAGTTTGTTTTCAATATGTACGAGTCCATCTGATTTAATTATTTTTTATCTAGAAGTTCCTTAACGGCGAAATTTGAATTACGAACAAACAGTACATATGTTTAGCTTGTGAAAGGTAGTAAAGTTTGCGAGGAATAATATGTAAATACAGTCGAAGAAAATTCTCTTAACAAGCATTCATTATGGATATAAACTTCCTCAACTTTACATAACTTTTTATTATTTTCTCTGCCATTACTCTTAGTTACGAGATCTACAGGAAAAACTGAGAGAACTTAATATCGAAAGCGGTGAAATACAGTTTGAATTAAATGTTCTGAAAAACATAGTGGATATGCAGTTGAAGGAGATTCTGGAAAAGATGGGTATTTTGGACAAGAGGAGGTCAGTGGAGGATGAGACATTTGAATCTGTGCTTGGAGATCTGAGTATTAGAGACATGTTCATCAAGCTGAAGAATATGGTGAGTCCTTAATTATCGTTATAATACTAATTTTACCCAAGTACAAATTTCATATGCTTGGAGGATTTTCAGAACCCCGTTTGATTTCGTTAAATTTATTTTGATGTTTTAAGCCAGTAAGGAACAATGTAATGATGGAAGTGAGTTAACTAAAGCAAAACATTACTCAATTGTTCTCAACCTTTTTACGCGTATTACGAATTACAAGTAAAAAGGTTGAGGAGGGAACAACCAGAGTATATGCATTTCGTGCGTTTGATCTTATAAAGTATACATGAACGTTTAAAAAAACTGCGAATTTGTTGCGCGTTATTTAGTGATAATAAATATATGTAATAATTAACTCAGAATTTAAATATACCTAAATGAATAACTCGTTGAATTTCTGGACACAGTAACCTTGTATCAAAAATAACAATACCTAAATACATTTGCACTGTTCTTGAGAATCATCGTGAAGTTAAGGAAATGTTCATCACTTTGCAATTGGCAATGTGATACAATTTTTTTAAAAATTGTGTTAGTCTAGGAGATGGAAAGGTTTTAAAAAAATATTTAGTGTCCCGTATTGAAGTAGAGCAATTTAAGGAAACAAAAAGAGTTAATATAAAACACTGCTCAGAGTTTATTACGTATTCTTTAGATAATTATATTTTACACAAATACGAATTTCACGTGCTTGGAAGATATTCAGAACCCCGATTGTTTTGGTTAAATTTATTTTGATGCTTTCTGCATCGTGAAGTTTACACGATCACGTTTGATCGATTCTGGTCTTTCAATTATTGTGAATAAACACAATAAAATTAATTTCTGAAGGTTATTGAGAACATTAAAACACAAAGTTATAAAAAAATGCTTTTCTGAATAGAAAATGTAGTTATTGTTGTTGATTATTCACCCTGGCCAGAATGTATTCCAGACCAGGTCCATATAGCGGGTTGAGGGGTGGAACTCCGGTTTATAATGGCACCACAAGGGTCGGAGTCCGACTTAGCCTCAATTTTGACCGACCAACCCCAGGGATGATAGCTGGGGTAATTGTACCTTCCCCACCCTCTCGGACCTCCTAGACGGACTTTCCGGTCTACGGATTTAACGTGACCATTTCCGGCCTAATCACAGAGATATCTAATGGCACTTGTCGGGATTCGATCCGAGCACACTCAGTACCGAAAGCCGACGTGCTACCATTGGGCTATCTAGGGCCAAAATTTTGAGATTTTTACTATCATTTTAATTCATTCCATCACAGCCATTAATTTGTGTTCCCGTATTGACACATTTCCTTTCGTAAAGTTAGAAAGATTTTTTCTTTGCATATTGTAATATCTTACAGAACTTTATCTGCAAATTTATTTGCAAATCTATTTACTTATGTATGTTTAATAAATTTTTATGAAATATTTGAATACTTTCTAAATATTCATATATATATTTCTAAATTTCCATACATCTGGGGGGGGGGGGAATCGTACCTTTACCACCCAGTAACCTCAAAGAAGGTCTTTCCGGTCTACGGATTTAACGTTCCCATATCCGGCCTAGACACGAAAGTACTTAATGGCGCATGTCAGGATTTGATCCGAGCACCCTGAGTACCGAAAGCCAATACGCTACTAGAAGGCTACCTCTGGCCCTGAATGAATAATGTATGTACAATTTGCAGAAATTTTTTTCTCAAATCCAACCTTGAACTGATACTGCACAAATATTCAATCTAAATTTGGTTTATTCAGAAACGGAAATTGAAAAAAAAACTGTAAATCAAAAGAGTGTGATAGGATGAAGTATCTGATATTTCAGTTAATCACATAGAGGGAGCAGAAATATGTCTTCCTTTACTTCTCAAAGAGATTAATCTGACTTTTTGCAGTTGGATAACTGTAAAAAGTCGATATTTTTGGTAAGATTGCTGTGTACTAACCCTATTGGATTCGCTCACGTCAGTGTTGACATGTGGAGAAAATTTGTCCAAAGATTACCGACTGCGATTTAAAGGTTTTCCTAAAAAAAATTGTACTCCCTAATAGAGAAAGAAATTTTACACCTTGGGGTATTTTTCATTTAAAAAAAAATGGAAATACTTTAAAATTTAAAAATTTAAATTATTCGGGGGAAAAATCTGTTGTAGTGTGTTTTAAATGCTCATCAATTCCTTTGATGGATGAAATTTATAAAATGAATCCTGCTGCATGGTGCTGAAAAGTTCAGGCTACCTGAAAATACCAAATTTATTGGATTATCGGCATTAATGTAGCTGTAAATAGTAGACAAATTTTCTCCATAGGTTAACATTGATGTGACCGAATCCAATAGGGTTAGTACACAGCAGCCTCAATGATGAGTCCAAAATTTGCCAAAACATTGCTACAGTAGTTGGACTTATAGCGTCAGGAATGGCGGAAGAAAGTGAAAATTTTGCTGTATAATACGTCTACGTTAAATTAATTTTTGAGCTATAAGTACTAATATAAGTGCCATTAAAGCAACAGAGGTCTGCTTTTGAATCACAGATTTGAGTTTTCACAGCTCTGCTGTTCAATATTTACTGATTTTGATAAAATGATTATAAAAGTTAATGAAACATGTATAACAGTGGCGATATATAACTTTATTTAAATACGGAACTTTATTTAAATACTAAAATATAATTTTAGAGAAATTGGACATTGGAGCAGTGAAAAATTCTCTCGCTAAAATCGTTGGACAAGGAAGTCAGTAAAATACACTTCATACAGTAAACATAACTGTTGTTATTCGTCAAAAATTCTTTTGTAGAGTTTTTGTTGAAGAGTAATAAACCAAAAATAACTGTTTCAATTTTGAATATGGGTTGTCCAAAAAGTACTTCTGTTTTTCTCCCATTAAATAAAAGCAATTTTTTATACAAAGAGAAGCTTTAATCAGTAATGCTTGATCATTTTGTTAACCCTTTCAGGGGCAGCAACCTCTACCGTTTGCACGGTTCAGATTTTTTCCCGATTTTTTTTAACCTAAAAAATCTTGACTTTTCTCCAATCAAGGTTCCAAAATGTTTTTACTTCTTTAAACTGATAAAAGATGGCAGGCACTAGTCATTTTCTGCTAATCTAACTGTAAATACTTTGAATGCAAGTGAAAATAAGACTAGATTCAGGGCGTTTCGCACTGTGCGAACGGCTCCCCTGAAAGGGTTTAAATAACCATTTGCCTTCGTCCAGGCAGTTGTCATGGTTCCACTTTCAAAGAACGTCTGATCTTTTGTGAAAAAATATATTCCAAGTGGAATTGACACTTATCTGAAATGAAGGTTTACCTGACTAGGCATATTTGCAGAGCACGAAACAAATGATAGTCTGATAGTGCAATGTCAGGGCTATAGTTTTGTTGTGTCTTGTGCCTGCTGACCGGGTGGGCTATATAGTGGAGGAGGTATCACATCTCAACCCTAGATCCAATAGTTCCTGACGAGTGACGCAAGATTATATGATTTGGCATTTCCATGTTGGAACATAATAACTTACAATTCACTTATCTGAACGTTTCTGTTGCAAAGCATTTATCAGTTTTGCTAGTTGTTCACAGTACACATTGAGATTTTATCGTTTGGTTCCTTAGTGAAAGCTCAATTTCCGTATAATCCCACCAAATTGATAGTATAACTTTCTTTCGATGAATATCGTTCATTTTTTAAGTCTTCGTAGACTTTTATGTTTGCTATTAAGTTTTTAACGTAGGATTACGTTCCTCATAACGTAGTCCTTCGGAGAGTAAAAAAAACTGTCCTGCGTCGCGGGTTATAATTTTTGGCAGCGCACCAAACCCAGTAGCAGTAAACAGCTAAACAGAAAAGTACCAAAACGCGCCAAAAAAATGAAGAAAAAAAAGAAAAGAGAGAGGTAGCAAACGATAAGTAATCGTGCGCTAATAGCGTGCGGTAGTTTCGTTAGAGGAGACTATCTGAAATATTTTTTTACGTTCAATTTGTTACTGTTATTGCGTTTATTTGTAACTTTTTCGTTAAAGTTGTAATTTTCAATAGTTGTTTATTCAGAAAATGAAACCCATTTATGTCTGTAAAAGGATTGGTGTGGACTAAAAGGTCTGTAAAAGGATTGGTGGCTTGGGAGATGGTCCCTGACAATTTTTTTTTGACAAGTGGTCCCTGATCAACAAAAGGTTAGAAACTACTGCCATAGATTTAAAAACTGCGAGGAATATCAAACTGTTTGATAGGGAGACAACGGGAAATTCCAGCAGAACTTTGCGGCAGTCGGCAGAAGGTGCGAATACATGAAAGGGGGTACGCTTGTAAGTGGAAACAAGGAGGTATAATTTTGTGACCACCAGCCCAAGCAAGGGTTAACGACGCCAACAAACAGAGAAGGAAATTAGAGAGAAAGGTGGGGAAAGTGGAGTCGTGAGGACGAAGCAATGGAAAGAAATTTGGAAATAAGGAAATATTATTAAATGGTTGAAAAAATGTAGTAGAGACTGAAAATTAAATAGGGGCATTTACGTGCAAATTTATTTGCAGACAGTAGATAAAGATAGCGTAGATGTGTCATTGACTGAATTAAAACAGAGAAATTTTTATGAATAGCAATATTTTTTAGAAAATCTCTTTAGATGTAGAGTTAAAAAGAGGAACAATTTTCCCATCAAGGAATTTAAATTTCTCAGTGGAGTTTGGGTGTCATGGATTCAGATAATTCCTGATTTTCACTTACAAAACTCTTTATTGCGGGTGTCAAGGGAACGTTTGGTTTGACCAATATAAGACAAATTACAGCAGTCGCAAGGTAGGCTATAAACATCCAAATACGAAATTTAGGTATTGGGTTTTCCCGGGGAAAAAACAAGTTTACTGGCGAGTTAAAATATAAATTTAAAGTTGAAGCGAGATGGGTTTAAATATAACTTTAAAAGTTCTATTTAAAGCGACAATTGGTGGTGAGATTACTGAGAAAAGGAAGCGTTTTCGAATCGTTGGCGCTTTCTTATCATTTCAAAATCTGGTAGAAATTATGCTTCGGAGACTAAAGACACGTTTTACGGCCAAAGGCGATATAATGAAATCTGAATGAAAGTAATTTTTTCGTAAAGTCATATTCAGGATATCTGCCAACCTTTTATAGATACCTGTAAATAATTTAATACAG
This sequence comes from Dolomedes plantarius, assembly GCA_907164885.2. Lineage (NCBI taxonomy): Eukaryota > Metazoa > Arthropoda > Arachnida > Araneae > Dolomedidae > Dolomedes > Dolomedes plantarius. The sequence goes on along the minus strand of OU015491.1, from coordinate 170,150,397 downwards.
GGGAATATGTATATAACTAAGCACGTCTATATTTTAAATATTCGAGATTTGTGTATCAGTAAAAAAATCAATCAAAGTTATTGAAAATCTTAATTTATAGCCTTTTCTGAAGTCTTCTTAATTTTATATATTTCATGTTAGAAATCAATGATTTACAAAATAAGTTATCTGTAAAAATATCAATTTCTCTTTTCAGAAACTGTGTGAATGGCTCACCAACAAAGGCAAGGAGAAAGTTCTGAACTTCTTTGATCGCATTTTAGAACAGACCAAGAAACAGAGAAGCGTGCTGCCGAAGATCGCTTTGAAAAGGTCAAAGATTACCTTGAGAATGTTGAGAAAGATGCTGAGAATAAAGTAGTCAGGTTTAGAGAGTGGCTGGATGATCTTTTCAACAAAGGACTGGAGGAAGCCAAAGAAGGACTGCAGAAAATGAGGGAACTTGTTAAAGAAGTAAGGACGATAAAACAAATGTTACTCTTTTAGTAATGTGAATAAGCAGAACTTTCTTTCAATAAGATAAATGAAGGTCTTGATCCTTTGTCAAGCAATAGATTTCCATAGCATCTGTCATTTTTAAATACTGGGGCAACGCAAGCGATGTTAACTGTAACAGTCAAAAATTTTCCTCTCATTTTGTGAGCTAAGTAGCCATATAAACTCTGATCAATGTGTAGCTAAAATTATTTATCCATTATTAATTCAAATGAAACATCAGTGGTTGCCTGTAAGTTGAAAAGGAGAAAAAAATTAAGGAAAACCAGTGTAAGATTTCTAAAATTTTAGCTTACAAAATGTACTGACTAAAACACCATAAACAAAAATTTTGATACAAAAAAATTAGCATTTTGATAAAATCGTCTAAATTGTTGAGAAAATGTGAATCCTCTCTTTTTCTTGGGCGCAAAACCTTTGTATCGAACGTTAAGTATAGATACGTCATATTGTGTTATAGACACAACTGATTTCGAGCCAAAGAATGGAGAAATTTCCAGTCGAAGCAAAAAGTTGATTTCAGTGATAGGAGCCAGGAAGGGGGGAAATATTTGAAATCAGGCGTCCGATGTTAAATACCACAGAAACGAGAATTCGGAAGGAAATATTTTGTATGCTTTTGTTGAAATTCTGCTCTTACGTTTTATTCTCCAATTTCATTTAGATTAGGGTAAAAGGTAATACTTAACCAGCTCCATTACCCAACTGAATGGTAAGAAAAATTCATGCCGTGTTGTGGCTGCTACTTTCAAGAGATTTTGCCTTCAGATGACACCATTTTTATCCGATGAAATAAATAGAAAAGTAGATGTGATCCCAAGCATTGCTTTTTTTCATTATCAAAGAATAAGGGCAGTATTTTTATTGTACAAGATACGTTTGGGGCACGTAGTAAATATTGCCCTGGGTAATAGCCAGATCATGCCCGAATGGCTAGGTGCTAGTCTTTGGAATCCTGTCACCGTTTTAGAATCCAGTGGTAAACATACATGATTATTGCCGTTAGAAATGAAATTTAAGTTGTAGGTGCCGGTAAGTTTAGCCTTCGACTATTAAAAGAGGACCGTAGTACTCCAACCGAACTTTGCCCTAGTTTACGGGCTTTTCAAATTTTCGTAATGCTATGACAAATTTTGAGAGGAATTGATATATATATATATATATATATATATATATATATATATCCAAATACACATATTAAAGTATGACGAAGCGACTCTAGGACAATATAAATCAAGGGGAAATATGTGTGCCTCTGAGAATGACAGGAAAGCGCATATTTACCCTACATGATAGGAAATTCCCAGAAATTGTCGTAGACACAGCTAGAGGATTGGGTTCATTAAACCCTAGGTTGAACAACCCAAACTCAGCATGCCAATGTATTTACAACCCAGGCCTCGGCCGTCCAAATAAGAAAAGGCTGATTGGTTGGTTTGGGAGAGCGAGGAGTATCTATTGCAAGACGAGGTTTAAACAGACTGATACCTTCTGTTTAAAGCCTGTTTTGAATGGTTGTGAGAACCATGCCGATTGCGGATTACCAAAACATTGCAAAATGTGGCCCCTGAGGCCAGCATCCAAACCTCAGGTAATCGGCTGGTCAAATTAAGAGGAAATCTCTGGAGGTCATGGAAATATTCCAGAACAATAATTAAAATACCCTTTTTGGCAAAACCACACAGAACTCTTTCATAAAGTATATACAAAAGAAGCTACGGAAAAATTTGAATTTGATGTTACTGGTAATTGTTCCCCTATTTATGTTTATAGCTTTTCTATTTCCTTACAGATCACTTCTCAGGGCAAAACTCTGTCAAAGAAAGGACTTGCTGAAATCCTGGATTATTTACGTCAAAATGAGGAAGAATTTGGCCTTTTTAATAACTTTAGAGACGTAATAAAGGAGATACTGAACAAGAAAGACTGAGGTTTCATGACCTGATGGAAATATTGATGCTCTTATATTTTATAGTAATGTAATGTTATAATAAAATATTAGCCCTCTCTACTCTACGTTTTGCTTGTTTAGATTAATTTGGATTAAACATTAAACTAAAATGTGTTTAATTATTATCTATCATATGATGAATGAATCCCTTTTTTGACAAATAATTTCCGAAGAGGAAATATTATATTATCTTAAATTTCTTTCTAAAAATCTTCTTAGTGTCGACTCTTTCGTATTTTAACATTTTATACACAGTGTAGGAATAGTCAAAAACACATACTTTGACTATGTCACATATTTTTTGTCAAAGTCAGTTAAATGAATGTTTTGTATTCATTACGCTTTTCTTATCCAATAGATGATTATACAAATTATTATGGATTAGATAATTAGTTTGAATGGGTAATATGTTGAGTAAGAATATCATGCAAATTAATTATTGTGGATAATAATATGATAAAGGGTTAATAGAAATCCAAAATCACTAGAAAAAAGGTTTAGTAATTGGATTTTAATTCTGTTTCAGAAATAAGAATTCAATACTTTCGTACAAAAAATTGTTTATACGAAAGTATATCGTATTGTATACGATTGAATGTATTATAAAAAAATACAGCATCACTAGAAAAAAGGTTTAGTAATTAAATTTTAATCCTGTTTCAGAAGTAAGAATTCAATACTTTCGTATAAAAATTACTTTAAAGGTTATAGCGTCTCAAAATTTACACCGTTCTCATACAATCATTTCTTCCTTTTAAAGTAACTGGTTCACTTGTGTATTGAACCTGGACCTTCTGCGTTTCTGTAACGTGTGCTGTCTAATTACCCCACGGAAACATTTGCCCCGTCTTTCTATTGAACTCTTTTTATGAACCTCAGACTCCACTTCTAACATCGTGTGACATCAGATACCGACAACCGATCAGAATTATTTCTTTAATTCGTTGGGCTATAATAATTATGACTCTACCTCTGCCTCCTTTTCTCATACAAAGTCTTTCCTTAGAGGTAAAAATAACTAGGGAATCGAATGCCGATGTTCCCTTTATCGGACAGGTTCGATGACATGAGGTTTGGCATAATCATGCTCAACAGTCGATCTCACAAAGAGTGCAGGTGGGATTCCAGGATAAAATCAGTCTTCATCATCCCGAGATGTAAAAAACTAATATTCCTATCACGAAAAAATAGCATCAGGAGCGAGATATCAGATCCTCAAATACTTAAACGTTGTCTGCGTCATATTAAATAATTAGTATAAGTGTCCAGAATATTTATTTCAGATATTTTCTTCTTGTCAATACGTAAAAAAATAATTGTCATGCAAAATGGTTTAGAATGATTTTTTCATAATATGACTTGCAAAAGGGCTGAAGGATAGTGTTATATTTGTTAATGCCAAAAAAATATCTGTACCTGATTACACCTTTTTTGACTCTGCAGACGTGGGTAGCACCATCTTTTGTTCATTGAATAACAATCAGATGTTTTTCTCTTTTTTCCATTTATTCGATCATAAGTTCCATTGTGATGTTTTTTGCTGATCTCCTTTAGTTCAAGATGCTTCGGTAACCCTCTCTCCTCTGTACTAAACGAGTTTGCTCGAGGTCTCTGTGGAGGACCTCTGTGGAGAACAGATTCGATAACCATTTGATACTCTTTTCTTATACAATTTTATCTGGCTGTGATCAAACCGGGGGTTGTGAAGAAGCTTAGAATAACTGCAACCTACTTGTTTTCAATGAAGTTTCAATCAATAATTTTTTCAATTAAGATTAACATTCCTTAAATTCTTACTACAGTCAATGAGAGATTTCTACGAGGGATGGAACTTTAAATAGGGGCAACACTGTTGTAGAGACCCTACGCTGCAGAACCCAGGAAAGCAGTTTACACCATACGTACGTCACATACCTGCCTTACCTCAGAGCGAATGCTTTCTCTCCACAAACATCACACGACTGTACAGTGACAGGATGAGCACAGCCATGTTTTAGTTACCGGTCTATTGTACGAAATAATTTGTTGCATCGTAGTGATGGAAGGAAAATGCTTGTGCGCATACAGTGCAAACTGTGGCTGATGTGTTTGCTCGCTGGGGCTGGGAAGTTCTCTACCATCTCCCATATTCCCCAGACTTAAGTCCCTGTGACTTTGATCTTATCCCCGCGGTTTCCAACCTGGGAGGCGCGGACTATTGCCAGGGGAGGTGCCAGAACTTTTTAATAAAAAATCAATGTTCATACCATAATATCTATAAATAAATGAACAAACCGTAATATCTATATATAGAAGCATTTGAGTTGACAACCATCGACAAAGAAAAATTGATAGAATTCTCATGCGATAGCTCACTAAAACAAAAGTTTCAAAATGAAATTATAATTCAATTTTGGATGAATCTTAGTGGAGAGTGTGAATCTTTGTACTGCAAAGCAATGTAAGTGCTTCTACCGTTTGTAGCGTCTTATTTAGGCGAAACGGACTTTTTCGCACTGGCTGCAATGAAAACCAAATATCGAACCAGGTTAATAGTCGAAAAAGAGTTACGAGCGGCACTCTCCCCATTGACCCCAGGATTTGATAAACTTTGTTCCAATAAACAACAACCCTCGCATTAAATTTTGATACATTAGATGTAGTTTAATTAGTAATTTAATATAAAAATAAATATGCATGTTCGTATTGTTATAGCAAAATATTTGTTTTATCCGCTTAGTTGTGGTTTTCTTTTTTTTTGTAATAAAGTTATTATTATTTAAAACGTGTCTAGATTATTATATCTATTTAAAGATAGGTATGCGCGGAAAAATTTTTTTTAGAGACGCGTGGAAAAAACATTTTTAGGGAGGCGTAGTAGCATAAAGGTTGGAAACCACTGTCTTATCCCCAAGATGAAGGAACCGTACGTGGCATTCGCTTACATACCGTTCCAGAAATTTTGCAGGCTTTAGACCGCTCAATTTGAAGGATCAACAGATCATGTGTTGCCAACGGCACCCTCAGCTTCCAGAGCGTTAGAAACGGGTGCCAAAAAATGCTAGTTACTACTTTAAGGGGCTATAAAAGTGTCACTCCTGTATCTCTTCCATGTACATACCTAGTTGCCGCTATTAAAGTTCCATTCTATGTATATAGTTACCTTAATATAATACATATTTTTTTTGTTATTTAAAGCCCATCTGAACAAATGCCAAACAAGCATATGTAAGAATGCTCTAGGTTTTATTTAGTTTGTACCACTACGCTCAATTTTTGCTATACGAGGGATAATTAGACCGGGACCTACCGGTTAAATCCGATTCCAAACGGTTACAAACGCCCATGCAAGAGTGACACTCGAACCTACAGATTCCGAAGGCCAGCGCCCCAGTCATTCGGCCGTCGTTCGGCCGATTGTTCTGAAATATCATATAATATTATGGTGATATTAAATGTTCCTAAATGTTCCTATAAACACTAAAATTCTCACTTTTTAAAAATATACCAAGACACAAAATTAGACTAAATTTGGACAACATCCCGCGGAGAACCTTAATGTTTTATTTAGCGCAAGAGATTTAAAAGAACGAAACCAATCAGCACTACATTACAGACACAGTGTCTCATCGCCAAAATTAAATTTCTTATCCATAATTCTAAACATAAAAACTAATTTAACAGCTCAGATACGTCAGCTTTCTAAAATTTATCAAAACACATAAAAATTCCTTTATATAAAGCACAGGAAAATTAATATTTCCTGTGCTTTATATAAAGGATTGATAGAAATTCAAAATTACTAGAAAAAAGGTTCAGTAATTGGATTTTAATTCTGTTTCAGAAGTAAGAATTCAATACTTTCGTATAAAAAATTGTTTATACGAAAGTATATCGTATTGTATATAGTATTGTATACGATTGTATGTATTATAAAAAATCCAACATCAGTAGAAAAAAGGTTAAGTAATTAAATTTTATCTCTGTTTCAGAAGTCAGAATCCAATACTTTCATATAAAAATTGTTTTAAAGGTTATAGCGTCTCAAAATTTACACCATCGCCAAATTTAAATTTCTTATTCACAATGCTAAACATAAAAATTAATTTAACAACTCAGATACGTTAGCTTTCTAAAATTTATCAAAACACATAAAAACTTTAATATTAAGATGCTTTATATACAGCTGGTATAAGAGTGGATCAAATACTATGAAGGTATCAAATTGCTCGAGTGCGATTCCTTACTTTGATTTACTTGTATTCGTTAACTACGATTGCTCCTACTCCCAATTGAAACATTTCCCACACACGTTATTTGATTCCTTTGCGATAAAGCCACTATTAACACACAGCAGGAATAACCCGATAATAACATTCCACATTATGACCGCTAACGATTACTAATGTTGAGCTCAATAATTCACGCAATCAGTATATCCACTCAGTGACTTAAAGGGCAAGAATGAATGGACATAGAAGTTTCAGTATTGCAAGTTATATTTGAAATCACCAAGTATTGGAATTTTGAACAATGCAATTCAGCGAAGGGAAAAGCTTGCGTTTTCAAATGTGTTAATGTAACTGTATGAAACAATTTACAGTTCTGTTAGGATTTCGTTAGAAACAGAATTCGAATTTTATTATCTAAATCTTCTGAGAAATTTACTTGTTCTACCACGTTATTTGAACTGCACTATGATTTAAGTAGGAAATTTTCCACACCGTTCAAAACATACAGGATTAAACACGACTGTTCATTCAAACCGTCATATCTTACCGTTATGAGAGTATACGCCTTTGTATAATAATTCATAAGATTTATAGATTGAAAGTATAGCATGTTTCAGGTAATTGGCTTGTGTGACGTTTATACGGAATTTTTTCAAAAGGAAAAAAGGAATTCGAGGCAATTTCGACTTTGCACCGAATCGATGAGTTTTTTTTAAAGAAAGTTTAATTAAAATTTCAATCAGTTCCTGTTATTGATTATTCAAGGTTAGAATCATTGCTCACTATTTTGAGAATAAACGTGTAGGAACGCAATAAATTGTGTTTCATAACATTTATAATGCATTTGCCTTTTTTCATAATTATTCAACCTTGAGATAAATTTTATTAAATCAAAAAGTTTTCCCTTATTTGAAAGATACCTTTTTTAAACTATTATGGCATCAGCGAAATGTGAATCGAACACATCTTTCATTTAATCATCCTTCGTTTATAGTTTTAACCTTTTTACATTGATTTTCTACCCAATCTGGCCACCTATGCCTTTTTTTTGTTTGCTCAAGGTTTATCAACAGATGCTATCTTAAACCCAGTTTTCGAAAAAATATAACATATGCTTAAAAGAATATCTGAAATTCTAAATAATCGGAAGAACACTTATAAAAAAATACTGATAATGTAAGCAATTCGAGGCCCGATTTTAATGCAAAATTTTATTTCATTTCTATTAACAGTAGTTTTTTAAAAATATATTGGGCTTGTGTGCACCTTTTTTTTTGCCGCAATGTATTAAAGGCAATTTAACTGAGTTATCTAGTATTACATTTACAGATTGAGTGTCCTTTGTATTGAATGCCTTTGACCAAATGAGTTTGAAATTTTTGATATTTTCAGAATTCTGGAAAATTATCATACACATAACAAGATACATTTCGGGTGGGACCCAAACAGAAAATCCATAAATGATATCAATCTATATATTCAAAAACATAAAATCCACATACACACACACACTCATATATATATATATATATATATATATATATATATATATGCAGTTGGTTCTCTGTTTAACGACGCCCTACTTAACGACGATCTCTATTTAAAGACGATATTTCCCGGTTCCGGTCCCTCCGACGTAAAAAAATTCTATTTTAAGACGATTTTGTTTCTATTTAACGACGATTTTTTCTTACATAATAAACTTTTTCTTCAACATTTTATCTACAGGAGGGTTACTTTCTGTGGGGGAGATTGGTTTCAATAACAGACCCGGAATTTCCTTTATGTTTATTGCAATCATAGACTTGTTGCAGTGGAAAAAACCGGGGGAGGGGAAGGGGATTACTGTTTCTCGGACGATCGAAAATTCTTCCCTGGTGGATCGAATTTCTTAGTGCGGGTGTGGAATCACTCTATTGTACCTACTATGTTGTCATGTGATTTACGAACTGTCCAAAAGCACCCCTCTTTCACTCCTTCTGGGAAGCACGTGTTCATGTTTAGAGAATGCATGGTTGTGTGTAGGAGCTCATTCCAGTACGAATACGAGATGAGCAGAGCAAAATGGCATCAAAGCGAAAGCATCTTACGCTACACGAAAAAGTGAAAATTATTGAAAACTGGGAAGAAAGTGTTGGAATAACAAATGTCCAATTCGCAAGACAATTTCAGCTACCCGAGTCTACTCTCAAAGGCAATTTAGCAAGCAAAGAGAAAATTCTTGAAGCAGAACAAAAATTTGGTTTGGGATCCAAATCCAAACGGCAGAAAATTGAATGTGGCCGATCAGAAGAGTTTGAGATGGCAGTCCTGCAATGGTTTCATCAAGCAAGAGCATCTAACATTTCAATTTCCGGAGTGATATTTAAAGAAAATGCTATTATTCTGGCAGAAAAGTTTGGAATGCAAAATTTTCAGGCTTCGGCTAGTTGGCTAACAAAGTTCAAAGAAAGATACGGGCTTGTATTTAAAAGCATATCTGGCGAAAGTAGCTCCGTAGATGAAAAAATAGTGGATGAATGGAAAATTGTGATGAAGGGGATATTAGATGGATATGATGAGCAGAACATATTCATTGCAGATGAGACGGGCCTATTCTACAATATGGTGCCTAATAAAACCTTAACGTATATGGGCGAAAAGTGTTTTGGTGGAAAACACAGTAAGGAACGATTGACTGTTTTACTGTGCACTAATTCGGATGGATCTGAGAAATTTCCAAAACTAGTTTAGGCAAATCAAAGCAACCAAGGTGTTTTAAGAATATCACCAGGAAACCTTGTGAGTACCGCAATAACAATAAAGCGTGGATGACATCACACATTTTTATTGACTGGATTAGAAAATTTGATGCAAAAATGCATCGAGAAAAGAGAAAAGTTTTACTTTTAATCGACCGATGCACTGCACATACTCCAAATATCCCTGGACTTACAAATTTGACTATCCATTTCTTACCAGCTAATTGCACTAGCAAGTTGCAGCCATTAGACCTGGGTATCATTCGCAGTGTGAAAGCATACTACAGAAAGTCTTTAATTAGGAAATTAATAAACATTTCGGCTGACAGTATAAAAATTAGAAAATTAACAATCTTGGAAGCAATGCACATGATAGCATCAGCATGGAGAGAAGTTTCTTCATCCACAATAAAAAACTGCTTTCGCGTTGCTGGAATTCACAAAGAACTTGTAGTGGAACTGCAAAGTACGGATGTAGAAATCAACGAAGATGACATTACCCCTGAAGAATGGAGAAGTCTTATTGAAGATGAGGATGTTTCAATTCAAGATTTCTACAATTGTGATAAATATGTTTTAACAACGGATTTCAGAAATGTAGAACAAATTTATGAAGATATTGTAAACGAAAACACAGTGTCAGACGAAGAAGGTGAAGTTGAAGACACGGAAAACGAGACACTGCCACCGTCTTTCACAGATGCAATTTCTGCTCTAGATGTTCTCCGACGCTATATTACATCGCAAATGGAAGGTAACTCATTTAACATTTTAGAAAATCTGGAAAAGAGAATAACGAAAACAAAGCGAATGAAGCAATCAACACTTTTTGAATTGTTTAAAATGTAATTTATTGTATTGTTTGTACTCTTTTTTTTCAATGTAATTTAAAATAACTTTTTGTGAATAAAATAATGATGATAATAAAAATAACATTTTTAAACACGCCAATATATTAAGAAATATATTGACAGTCCTAAGCCTGTAAAGTGTGAAGGGAAATGCTATTTTTTCACAAATTCTGTGTAAGGACGATCTCTACTTAAGGACGATTTTTCATGGTCCCTGGAAAGTCGTTAAACAGAGAACCAACTATATATATATATATATATATATATATATATATATATATATATATATATATATAATATATATATATATATAATATATATATATATATATATAATATATATATATATATATATATATATATATAATATATATATATATATATATATATAATATATATATATATATATATAATATATATATATATATATATATATATATATATAATATATATATATATATATATATATAATATATATATATATATATATATATATATATATATATATATATATATATATATATATATATATATATATATATATGTGACATTATAAGTTGAATCTCGTCTATTTCTATAATTCAGGTCCCAACATCTGTTAAGATATTCCCCTTTTCTCACAATAGCCCACCCAACAGCAAGTGAACATCTGCTAGTCCCAGAAAAATACATTCAGGCAAATAACCGCAGCAGAGGGTGAAAAGTATGGGATAAACACCGCGATAAATCCAAGCCAGTTGATAGAAATGTAGAGCCATGCCACACCAGAAGGATTAACAAAACCCCGTCTCTAGTCATCTAAATCAGCAGTTCACAATATCTCAGAGATAATGGCTGCAAGTGACAGATATAAAGCGATCAAAAGTGTCAAGCAATACCGTAAAGATAAAGCGCACCCAATGTGCTTCTAAGAATTATATCAGCCTTACCACCCACAACAAACATCTGTGTTTACGTGAACAGTCGCTAATTTTTTGTACAGCCCCTGGCAAAACGAGCCAGACAGGCATTCTGTTGTTGCCTCTGTATGTGAACGCACTTGGATGCTTCACGTCATGCTAGAAGGACGCCCTGTTATCCGTCATAAACTCTAAAGAAATAAAGGACTGCAATTTTATAGAACTCTGCTTCGTCATTTGTGCATCTTGTGTGTTATTATGGAAAGTAATGTGGTGAAATGCGACATATATATATATACAGTAAAACATCGTTTATTCGGAGTAACTGGGACCATAAGCAATCCGGACAATCAAAAATCCGGATAATCCGGGTAATATGGGTAATAAGCAAAATAAAATCCTTAACTTGGCAGACTTTTTTACGTAAAAAAACTATGTTTCGTAACAAAATTACATAGTATTGTTTACAAGACATTAAAAGTTATAAAAATAACTTTTCACATCATTTCTTAACAAAGAATCGGTAAATCTATTAAAGCTTTCTTAAACTCAACAAAAAGCATTTTATTACCGTAATTTATTGTACAATCTATGCGGGAACTGTACATTGAATCAAACTAAAAGGCGGATATTTGGCGTACTTGTAGTTACGTTCTTGTTATCATAGTTAAAAATTATTATCTAATGTGAACATTAAATAAAAATGTCTACAAATCTTATCCGGATGATTCGGAGATCCGGATTAACGAGGGCCGGATAAACGAGGTTTTGCTGTATATGTATATCTTCGACTTGATAGGTTCTTGCCCTGAGGATATTCCCCTTTCTGCGCTGCAGTTTTTTGGCTACTTTCTTAAGGGAGCATCTTATTAGTGTACCAACACTGCTCCCTTATGAAGGTAGCAGTATTGGTACAGCTATGGACAACACAGGAGCGTCTATTTCTTGGCCAGGATTCGTACCCAGGCCCTTGCAGTGAAAATTCGTGACGCATAACACAATATCATATGCTAATAAATAATTTTGAGCACGAACAAAGTTCAAGTTAACAAAGCTATTTTAGAAAGATATGGAGTCAATATCTTTTACATGGACGATCTCTGGTTGTTTGGTAAGTTAGTTGAATGGTTAGTTTTGGAATGCTGAGGTCATCGTTTGCAAAACATAGGCTAAATAGATAGAATCACACTTCACTGTTTGACATAAAGATAATTTCAGACTCTAAATTTCGGTGTTACGGATTCAATTAGTAACTTAAAAATACTCTAACAGTAAAATATGTGAATTATCATTTATACAGTAGTAATATGTGAAGTCAAATGTAGAATTTTCCCAAGCGATGTCATGTCAGAGCTGTAAACATTCTAGATATCGGATTTTGGGATAAGGGATACTTAACCTATATAATATGCTTTCTTGCTTAATTATATACTAAATTCAGTGTGCTGTTCGTCATCTTATTTTTTTAGTTCAATTATTACAATATTAGTGTTGGTAAAGTTAGTATGTAAACATTTCAGATATCAGATTTTTGGACAAGGAATTGTAAACTTTATCAAATTCCTAATTATTCACTGATTTATAATTATACATTCGATGTGCAAATAGTCATTTTATATTTATAGTTCAATTATAATCTTCGATTTGGTCAAGTCGTTGCTCCAAACGTCTCTGTTGTCGAATTTCAGACAAGGGATTCTCAAATTGTACAGTCTTACACAATTTCTCGATTTATTATTAAATTGAATTCTATGTGCTGTTAGTCCTCTAATATTTTTAGTACTGATATAGCAATCGTGATGTCAGTCAAGTCGGTGTTCTAAACATTTTAGATGTCGAATTTCTTACAAGGGAACTCAACATGTATAAGCTTAAGATTTTTTGTGTTATAATTGTACTAAATTCTATGTGCTGTTAATAATATTTTTAGTTCAATTACAATAATTGTCATATCATTTAGGTGGTCCTTTACACATTTCAGATGCTCATTTTGTAAAGGCTTTAGTTTCATGCCTTACAATTATATGGAATTTTGTGTGTTGTTTGTCGGAATATATTTTTGATACAATTATACCGATAGTCTATAGAAAATATTACGCAATTAAGCCCTTTCTTTAAATTTCGGCTCTTGGGAATTGTTCTGAATAGGACAGAACGTTTCGAACTAAATAATCCTTTAAATTCAGATCTAAACTGTTCTGAATACCGTTTGATTTTAAAACCTCGGAAAGTTTAAAAGTATTTTAGATTCTTTATCATTAACAAAGGATGAGATTTTAACTGTTACAGGATGCATTGTTACAAGCTAGGTATTAACCTTTAGCTTGCGGGGCCCATTTTTCCGATTCCCTCTTTACAACGGGAAATTTCATACCCTCTTTGTAAGAACGGCCATTAGTGGGGTTATATATATATATATATATATATATATATATATATATATATATATATATATATCCGATAGTTTAGAAGTGTTTTCTAAACAATTGTACAGACTTGGGTACTTCTTACATCGAAAATAATATTTTTTTAAAGAGACATAAGCAAACAAAGTCATTTTTGAAAAAAATATTGAAATCATTTTAGTCGGTTTATTATATTTGTCAAGAGATTTATTTTAACAAGGTTAAAAAAGGTAATAAGCATGTAAAAGGTATTTATATTTTGCACACATTTATGTTGAGATAAATTATGACTTGCCCGTCTAACAAAAATACATTAGAAAGTCGATAATAATTTTTTGTTCTCACGGTGTTTTTTGGTTGGCCTCTAAGGTAATCTTTGGCAACACGAAGGCTAAATATTTTATGCTCTGTGTTGAAACATAGGTAAGTCAAGTAGGTGTTCTAAACATTTTAGACGTCGAATTTCTTACACGGGAACTCGACATGTATAAGCTTAAGATTTTTGTTTTATAATTATTGTAAATTCTATGTGTTGTTACTACTCTTATATTTTTAGTTCAGTTAGAATAATCGTCATATCAATAGGGCGGTTCTCTAAACATTTCATATATGCATTTTGTACAGGCTTTAGTTTCATGTCTTGTAATTATATAACCAATAGACAACCAACACCGTTAACCAAAAAGACAACCAAATTATCCAACATTGCAACAATCGATGTTGTTATATATGTGTATAGATATATAAAATTGATTGGAGAGGAATTAGCGCTTTCCATTATTCAATTACCCTCAAAATTAAATTACCCTGATAACAGAGCAGTGCTCTGAACAGTAAAAACAAATTAGCGGAGATGGTTTCTACATTGCCTACGGAAGAAGAGAGATAGATAGATAGATACAGGGTTAATGAGTTATAAAATTGAAGGCATTGTTTTATTTTTTCCGTGTAATGATGTTTCTGGTTTCAGACTATCCCAAAGAAGGAAATTTGACTCTTTCAGCAAGTAGCCAAGCAAGGACTTTATTTCTGCAGGAATTCTTGTGTACTTTCTATCGTTTCTAGTTTATGAAATTTAAATCCTTTTTAAACAGAAAAAACAGAGAAATCGGTTTCTTCGATGTTATGCGTATATCTCAGACTGAGTAAAAAATTAAAGATTTGCATATTTAATGTTTTTAAAAACCTTCCATGTAATATTTTGCTGAAATTCAAGACATTATATGTATGCTATCCTTTACTTTGACGTTTAACCCATATTTTACATCGATTAGAAGCAAAGTTTGAGGCATATTAAGAAGGTTGAATAAATCTTTCATGCAAACTGTAGTATGAACAGCAGATAACGAATTTTATAAATGTAGTTTATTTTTTGAAAAAACTGCTTTATTTTGGCATTGTTCCAAATCGAATTTTTACAAAATCTACGTTTGAATCGTAGAGAGAAACATGTAGATGAGTTAATTATAAACAAGTGTAAAAAATAAATGTTAGTATATATTACTCTAAAAATGATATCTAATTCTGAAATGTTTATATATCCTTTTAGACGAAACGTTTATAAATATCATTTATCTATAGAATTAAAAAAATAAATATCAATATGAATTTCATAAAAGTATTTAATTTTTTTGAAAATACAACATAGCTTTATTTAGGCATTGTTCTAAATTGAACTGTTACAAAATCTACGTTTGAATCGTAGAGAGAAACATATAGATGAGTTAATCATAAAAAATTGTAAAAAATAAATATAAATATTTATTATTTTAAAAATGATATCTAATTCTGAATTGTTTATATATCCTTTTAGACGAAACGTTTATAAATATCATTTAGCTATAGAATTTCCGTGTACGGCAGGGTTCATATATAACAAAGCAACCGTGTCTAATAAATTCGTAACTGTACAAAGGTTCACTGGGTGACTGACGAAATATTGTATTCTGATTGTATGGAATAAATGCTTCATGCTTCCGGGTACATACACTATAGACTCAGCAAAATTAATCTTTTCGAATGTATCAATAGGTAAAAGTAACCGAAACGAACTTGTAAAGTTTCAGTTGAATAATGGATCGAGTGTTGCCATCATCGTAACGGGTTCCCCTTATTTCAGTTTGGTCATGACAATACAGAACTGATATACTACATAACTATAATTTGTTTAAACTCTCTGTGAGAACTTTGATGACAATGAGAAAGAGCGATCGAAGCATCAGCCTGTAAACGTCATTTCATTTTCATAAAATCTCGTAAGGACTTTACACATACTTTGCATTCAGCATAAATGTCGTTATTTTATAGTGGATTTCATTTTCATCATTTATTTTATAGTGGATTTCATTTTCATTCATCAAGTAAGAAATAGAACAGGGACATTGGCTTTTGCACAGGTCACTTGAAAATAAGTGAAAAAAATACACCATGACAATTTTTAACACAGGCACCACAGTGGACGAGTTCAAATCCTGGATATGGCTTCGTCGTTTCCGTGTTAATACGGAAACGACCAGCCATATTCGAGATTTGAACCCAATTTGCATGATTTAAACTTAGGACGTATTATTCCGTGAATAATACGTCCTTAGTTTAAATCATGCAAATTGTTACAATCTGAATTATGCTATTATACCCAAGCCATATTTCAAGCTATATTCGATATTTGACCAAGCCATATTAGGGATTTGAACCCAATTTGCATGATTTAAACTAAGGAGTGTTATTCTGTGTATAATACGTACTTAGTTTAAATCATGCAAATTGTTACAATCAGAATTATGTTAGAGGAAGAAATTAAAAAACATCTATATGCTAGTTTTCTTTCGGCATTCATATTTATATTCCACACTTATACTTTCCACTAGTGGCTGCCCACATTATATAGTTATTAGCGTTCTGAGCTGTCACGCAGTGGGCTTGGGTTCAAATCCCGAGTAAGGCCTGGTAGTTTCCGTGTCTCCCCCTTCATAGGCAGCAATGCTGGCTCACCTAAATGGTGCTCCCATAATAAAGTACCCAGCTAAACTTCGCGGACCTTCATGGGACAATGTCAAGAAGTACCTACCGCCAGAAACAAGTGCCTGCTGCAAAACAACGAATCTGTTGCACATGTGATTTAGTGATAAAAAATATAAGTAATAATTAACTCAGAATTTAAATGAATTACTAACTTAATTTCTGGACCCATTGGCCTCGTATCAAAAATAACAATACCCTAAATACATTTGCAATGTTCTTGAAAACCACCGTGAAGTTAAGGCTGCGGTGTACTAATTTCAATACGTAACACTAAATATTTATTCAAAATCCTTCTATCTCTTCAAACTAACACAGTTAATAAAAATTTGGCATCACATTGCCAGTTGCGAAGTGATGAACATTTCCGTAGGGCTAACCCTATTGGATTAGCTCACCTCATTGTCAACCTATGAAGCAATTTCGGCCAAGGATTGCAGACTTGGATTGAAAGATTTTTATTAAAAATTGTACTCCACAATAGAGAAAGAAACATTATACCTTGGAGCATTTCTTTTAATGCAAATAATATTTTAAAATTTAAATTATTCGGGGTAAAAATCTGGTATAGTGTGTTTTAAACGCTCATAAACTCCTTTGGTGGATGAAATTTATAATAAGAATCCTGTTGCAAAGTGCAGAAAAGTTCAGCCTACCTGAAAATACCATTTTTATTGGATTATCAGCATTTGTATAGCTGTAAATAGTAGACACATTTTCTCCATTGGTTAACATTGAGGTGAGCGAATCCAATAGGGTTAGCCCTAAGGAAATGCTCATCACTTCGCAACTGGCAATGTGATGCCAATTTTTTTTTAACTGTGTTAGTTTGAAGAGATAGAAGGATTTTAGTGTCACGTATTGAAATTGAGCAATTTAAGGAAAGAAGAAGAGTTAACATAGAAATGATCCAAAAACATTGATCACAGTTTATTTTGTATTCTTTTGACAATTATATTTTTATTCGAGTTCAGTTAAGAATGACTCCAGAATATTAGAAGCAAGAATAACTTACTGAAAGAGAAATAGAAACATACCCATTATTGTTATCTGAAAACAGATAAAAGTATTTTGGATTTTTATTAGTACATTTAGTTATATACGTTTACTACCTGAATACCTGTGCTTCGATACGGATTTCATTCGATTTAAATACAACTGTCAATGTATGCAATTAATGCCAAATATGTGGAAGTGAAAGGCAAAGTGGTGTAAGTCCCATTTTCAACTTTTTTTATTTGAGGGCAAAAATATAATCTCCATGTTCAATTTATAGTGGAATTGCAAATAATTATTATTTGAAATATTATAACAATTATTATGAATTATAATTTGTTCAATTTAAGGTGGAATTTTTTGTAGTTTTTGGAGTAAAACGTTTTGGACTTACACCGATTGACTTACTGACTTACACCACTTTGCCTGTCACCGCTTCATGTATATATATATATATATCGGAACGGCTATTTTTATAGACAAAATAATGTAGAAGAAAAATATTCAAATTAAATACAACGGTTAATGTATGCAATTAATTTGTATGTTTAATATCCATAAAACATACTAATTTGAATTAAATTCTTAAAAAAATTCTATCTCAGTTAGTCTAATGATTAAATTTTATCTTTTACCGTATTCTAATTTTTTTTTTGTCAATTTATTTCGTTGATATGCTCGTGACTCAAAATTAAATTAAAGTATCTCAAAAAGAAAAAGCCACGTGATCAGCATTTAATAAATTAAATTCTAAAAATTAATATTTAGAAATTCACCAAAAATCAGAAAATAGAGGTAAAGATTTGAAAAAGATTTCATTTTAAAGGAATATTTATGATCTTTCTCGTGATATAAATTTTATATCCCTCAAGTTATTACTTTAAATGCAAACTTTAAAAAGTTACAAAAACAGCTTAAAAATTTAACTAAAAAAATCTAAGAACAATTTTTTAAAAATCTTTCTTAGTGCATCTCTACTCTATAAGAAGAATCGCCATGCAAAATTTCAGCCCTTTAGGTCCAGTGGTTTGTTCTGTGTGTTACCTATCAGTCAGTCAGTCAGTCAATCACGGAACTGTTTTATCTATATAGATTGTACAAAATACAAACAAATTTACAGAAAATCAATACGATAAATTAAGTATATCAAAGCATACTAACAAAAAATAACTCTCCCATAAAATAATTTATATTTCTGTCTATATATTAAAATTAGATTTACAGAAGTAAAACAATTGATATTATTATTTCATTCTAAGCCTAACTAACGATGATAAAGTGAGTGCCAAACATGAAAGTGGAAGGAAAGATGAATGTTTCTACCTTAGCACTAAATTTCCCCCTCTCTCGCCAAAATAACAACAACACACAAACAGAAACAGCGACTTCTTAATAAACCCTGTAGATAAAAAATTAAAAAGCATTATGTTTTCGAGTCCGTACTTCTCTCCCTTTAATAGGAAAATTCTAGTCAGTTCAAGTTAACAATGTTTTATTATTAAATCACGTAAAAAAGCTCGACATAAGTATACAAAAAATCCTCACACAAATAAAGATGAATGCTTTTAAAGGTTATTTACATTAAATAAAAAGATACATGTCGAAACTTTCTTTTTCCGATAAGCAAATATTTCATGTCCGGTCTCCGAAGGATTTCTCTACACGTTATTTATCGGGACTTTGAGAGAAAACAGGTGTAGGAGTTAAATGTTACGTACGTCATCAAAGGGAACAAAAATCTGTTTCGCGATAAGTGATTTTGCTGCTTTCCCCGAAGATTTGATAAAAATGTTGCTGAATCAACCCTTGAACTCAGAAAAGCGCTATAAAAACGGTTGGGGCAAGCACTCTTCCTGTATCTGCGGATTTTCCAAAGACCAGGTAAGGCACCTTTTTGTTTTGTCTTTACAGGATATATTAATGATCACCAGGATAAGGGTATATCAAAATATATCAGGATATATCACTATTTATATGGGAAAATAATCCTGTTCCTTTGTGCAGTCATACCTCGGTACTTTTCTGCTTCGGTATTCGTCGTATTTTGACGTGAAAATAATTCTTCGGTACTGGT
The DNA here is from genome assembly GCA_907164885.2 of Dolomedes plantarius. Lineage (NCBI taxonomy): Eukaryota > Metazoa > Arthropoda > Arachnida > Araneae > Dolomedidae > Dolomedes > Dolomedes plantarius. The sequence goes on along the minus strand of OU015491.1, from coordinate 170,130,757 downwards.
CACACACGCTGAAATGTGTTGTTCTAAATTACAAAATTTTGTTCAAAAGTATCACCCTGATAACGCTCGAGTAAACTAAAATGTGGATTTGTTTATAGATCAAACAATGCCTCACTTCAGAATCATTTTGAAACGTAGGCAGAAGTAAGCTTCTCTTGATAGATTTATAGTAAAACTCCCTAAATCTGAGCTTACAACAGGGATCGGTTGGTGTTAAGAGACAGAATATAGAAATAATTCCTGTGTAAGCGTCTGATGTTTTATTGGAAGTAGGTTCCCAAGAAATAACCCCTCTCCTCCTCTAATTTGCAACTTATATTTTATCTACGCAATTATTATTTTAAATTACGTCTGTCTAGTTTAAAGATTTTGTATGCAAAATTTCAGGTAGTCTCTTCTAACGAAACTACCGCGGGTTATTAACGTAGGATTACCTATCGTTGCTTACCTCTTTTGTATATATATATATATATATGCATGCGTTATCTATCTATCTATCTATCTATCTATCTATCTATCTATATATATGTTAAAATTTTGACGCATTTTGATACTTTTCTGTTCAACTGTTTACTGCTTGCCCAAGCGATACATACTGGGTTTGACTCGCTGCCAAAATTATAACTCGCGACGCAGGACATCTGAAATTTTGCTTTCTGGAAGGCCCCATCAATTAATATATTGTCCAGTAAAAATGAGAAATTTCAGGTTTTCAGGAACGAATTTATTCAGTTTACATTACTTACTCCTTAAGGGAAAAATGCAGTCTTAAAATATCATTTTTAAACATGTTTGAATAATCTTGTGATTAATTTTAAAGTAAATTGTGTAGTTCGGCATTAAACGGAAAGAAGAAGTAAACAGAGATTAAAACAATTATATTATTACATTTTTGGATGGAAAAATTAAGTAATACAGATTTATAATTTTAAAAAGGTTATTATTTGTGTTAACGGATGTAAATTAAAATGCTGTATCAAAACTTCAATTAAAAGATGTGAAGCATTGCTCATTAAAATGCGCATTTTTGATTGCTAGTTATATTGATGTTAAACACCATACTTAATGTAAACTTAAAAAGAGAAATTCAAACTGAAAAATCTCACAACACAGAATTCTTAAACCGAATTTCTGCTTCCAGTCTTACATATTCAAGATGTAAATTGCCTTATTTAATATTAAAGAGTTTTTAAACTAACACTTAATTTTTTTAAGATATATTGTAAGCAGTGTTTCATATTAAGATTGCGCATGAAGCTGAAATGAATAGAATGAAAGAAATTGCATTGAATATTACATTAAGAGGGTCGAAAGAAAGTTTAGACATTTGTAAGTTAGTGGCACAAACGAATTAAACATGAATATAAAGCAATTTTACTCAAAAGACTCTAAACAGTTGAGTGCATAAGAAAGAAATCAACAAGAGAGTTGGATATAATGTTATGAAGAGTATGTAAAGAGATACTTTAAAAAAATTCCTTAGTATTAAATGAGGAGATTCAATTTGCAATTCTAAATATCATGAAGTAAATAAGCATATAAATAGAAGCTATTATCGTAGAGTTACTTTGTATATGTTGTGTAGTTCTTCGAAAAAAATATAACTGATGGCATGACATTTTCCTACATTTAATTGTTTACTTTAAAGATAAGAATTTAATTTGCAGTGTGTTTGTGCCAAACCGATTAAAATTTTGTTTTAAATGCTGATTGATACATTAGAGATATTTATACCTAAATTAATATCAAATTTAATTTAGCAAGATATGAAAAAACTCTTCGTTTAAATAGCTGAAAAGGTTTCGTTGAAGAATTCTTGAATTATTTAAAGAACTTAGAGAAGACATACTTTACCTTTGTAGGACTATTAAGAGCACTATAAATTATGTCAAATATCCAACCAAAAAATCAATATAGAAGCATTGTTTTCTGTAAATTATAAGCTAGTAATTGAAGTTTTGAAGTGCTGGCTTAAAAACAAGAGAGCATGAAGGAATGGAAACTACGAATGTTAAAATATGTCTTTAAGATGAAATTGGTTTGAAAAGTATCATTCATTGTTTTCCAATGTCATTTGTTCTTTTACGTTCTTAAACGGTGTGTCTTGTCACTAAGGACGCTATTGTATATCTGATTATCTCTGGAGATAAATATCTTTTTGGCTTTGGAGATTTGTGTTAAAGTATTTTTTTAACGGATTACAAAACACTTCAAATTTTCAACAACAAATTAATGGAATGACAGATTGAATTTATCGCAGTTTTACGAGAGATACGTAATTCTATCAAAAACTTAACATTTGATATTTTTCAGAGCTGCACCATGAAGCTTTTTGTGTTCCTATTTCTTGTCGGCTGCGTAGCCGCATCTGTCCATGACGGTAAGTGCCTATTTTGATAATATTTAAGTAGATAAAATAATTTCTCTTTCTCTTATCTTACATTCTGACGTTACAAAACAAAATTCATGTAGTCTCTTCTAGCTAAACTACCGCGGGTTATTAACGTAGGATTACTTATCGTTGCCTACCTCTTTTGTATGTATATATGTATATGGACGTATGTATATATATATGCATATATGTATGTCAAAATTTTGACGCATCTTGGTACTTTTCTGTTTAACTTGTCCAAACGATAGACTGGGTTTGGCTGCCAAAATTATAACTCGTGAGGACGGATGGACGGGCAGTTTTAGCATCTGGAATTTTCCTTTCCGCAGGACCGTTATGGAGGAACGTAATCCTACATTAAAAGTCCCTAATTACCACTATTTCAAGTAAAATGTATGAGCAATAAATTAAGAGTCAAACCTAAAATACTAGTTAAAAATAACACTTAATTGACAATACACTCTGTGATGGTAGAATTATAATTCCTGAGTTCAATGAAAATAAATTCATCTGAGACTTATCAACTTTGTAACTATTCCCGGATGCAATAGAAGAACTCGCTAATCATTGGACGAAAAAAATATTGGAATAATATGACAGAAAATGGGGGAAAAGTTACTGAGAGAGATTAATTTGAATTCGTTTATTCTAAATGTTGGTCATTTGAATATCATCTGCCCTTGGCCCTCAGGGATACTGTAGTCCTTTGATTAGAATAGAGAATGAGCTTAACATCTCTGCCAATGATCATAAATGTAGTAGAAACATACTGTGTAAACTATGAAAAGCAGACATAACTGGAATATTTTTTGCATACCTGGAATTTCGGAGGGAATGATTTTGGGTAATAAATATGAATCACTCCAGAGTTCTAGAGATGTAAAAAATAATAGCAAATTAGTAGCAACAATATTAGGAAAATTCCTTTATACAAGCAATATTGCTCCAAATTTGGAGCTTTGATATGTTACTAATTTATTTTACAACATGGTAGGCAATATCAGTAAATATTAGGTTGAAACGTACGAATCCTCTATCGGATTTCCTTCAGGAATATTTCCAATTTTTACGCAATGTTTTTCCTGCTTCATTACAAATACTGCCATTCTAGGCCATAAACCAATTATAGGGAATATAATAACGGAAATATTCTTCGGATACAAAAGAAATATTGAAAAAAAATTAGGTAATATTACAGTCAATAGGTATAATTACAGTTAGGAAATTTTTTATAATTATTGATTTATTATTTGAAAATATCAGGGGAAATATCTATATATTTAAGTTGCTAAACGGAAATTTTGGGCAGTCCGTGAGAAAAAGCTACTGCATCAATTTACTTCATTTTGGTCTTAAATGGAAGATTGGAATCTGTAGATTTGTGAAATTTGCATTTTGTAACAGCAAATTCTATTAATTAGCAATAATTTACATTTAAAAATTGCTTTTTGCGCATGCTCAGTGACATGTTTAAATCGGGCTTTATGCACTCACTTAGCATGAGGCCACATAAACACATTAATTTGTTTCTGCGCATGCTCAATATGTTTAAATCTGGCTTTAGATACTTACTAAACACGAGGCCGTATAACCATGTTCATTTGTTTATTCCGAGGAATCTCACCAATTCTCTCTCGGTCATTTTTATTTTTAATTATGTTTGGGAGATATAGAATTAAACCTGACAGAAATTGTTAATTTCACGCTCTTGATTACCATATTTCTTTTTATTGGGTTGCATAGTAATTTTTTAAAGTGTATTTCTCTCTTCTTAATAGTATTATGATTTTCAACATTTGGCAACGATGTGCTGAGTATAATTTGTTTATTAGTACATTTATTTACTATCAAGCCGTCATGTTTTGGCGTGTACCAACTAGTTTTCAAATGAAGATATTTCTATCTTTATTAAAACAAATCAAGATTTTTAATGATTTGTCAATAGTTCAATATTGTTTGCTCGGAAGTGAAAAACAGAGCATATGTAGTAGATATTAATATTAATTCTATTTTTATGTCAGCCTTGGACGATGCCGCTGAGGAATTCTACCGTGATTTCATGCTTGGAATGGAAGAAGCTGGTTCCCTGAGCGAAGCTTTAGGTTTGCCCGAAGGCCACCCTCTCTTACAAGAGTAAGTTAATTGCTATGAAACACTTAAATTTTGAGAAGCATTTTTATTGCTTAGTGTCATATTGTACAGGGTGGTTATAATTAAAGTTCCACTTTGAAATGGTCATAAAAGGAAAACTACTGGACGAAAATCAAACTTGGTAATAGTATAAAGGAGGTTATGGGAATTTCTTTTCCACCAAAAAAAAAAAAAAGTTCAAAAACTCACCACCAGGGGAGAAATGGCACTGTATGCAATATTTTTAAACGAAATAAGGGTCGGAATCTAACTTAACCTTTTGTTACACGGGTTTAACATTTCGTATACCCTTACGAAACATTGACCTAAACAAAATTACCATTTACAGTGTGCGCATTCCGGAAATCGTTTTCTTACAGATCGCTAATTTGTGAAGACTCAATTCGGCCCTAAGACATGAAGATATGGGTTTAAACGCTTTTAATCGTTTCTAAAACGAAACTGTTTGTGAGGTTATGCATAACCCTAACATTTCTCCATGTCCGTAACATTCCTCCTAATATGCTAGGAGCTACTGTTGAGAATGCAGTAATGCGATTTAACTTGCTTTCGGAAAATGGTGGACGACATATTGAACATGCTTTGTATCACGTTTCAGAAACGATTAAACACATTTTAAACCGATCTCTTCATGTCTTATTTCGTTTAACAATATTGCTTACAGCGCCATTTCCCCCCTGGTGGTGAGTTTTTTTTTTTTCCGGAAAAGAAATTTCCATGTCCTCCTTTAAACTAATACCAAGTTTGATGACATTTGGTCCAGTAGATTTCCTTTTATGACCATTTCACAGTTGAACTTTAATTTTAACTACCCTGTATATTAGCAGTTCAATTTTAGGGACAAGGAAATTTAAAATAAAACATAAGTTAGTTTAATTTGTTTTATAAAACTATGAAGGAGAGGAGTTTTCCTAGAGCAGGACATTCGTTTCCATGGGTTTTATATATCTAAAGTAATGAATGTATAAAAGCTTCGTATTTTCCCATAAAATGCGGTATTAATCGTCTTATTTTCTTTGCATATAAACTTTTATAGTGTTACAATTTTTTCGAATTTTTATATTTAAAATTTTAAAGGTGATCTGATCGAGCGATATGAAAATTTACTTCTTAAGCAAGTTTTTCAAACACTCAAATAAATTTTAATTTTCTATAGGATTTTGAAACTTGTGTCCTTATAAGACTAAAAATGGTGTTAAAATTCTCCATAATCTTGTATTAAAAGTCGAAATTGAGCGCATTTATGAGAGTGATAAAATAATATTACTTTTATAATTGCATGGTATTTTAATAAATTCTCCTTTATGTAGAATCTTCCTCATTTTTATTTAAAAAATTATTTTGGCATATTCTTTGAAAATGTATGATTATTTACCAACAGATATTCCGAAAACTGTGCGCATGGCTTATATTTTAAAGTTTCTTTAGAAAATACATAATTAAAGAAATAAGGGATAGAAATGATAATATGAAGTAAAATCAAAAGCAATCCTATTAAAGATTTTAACTAATAGTTTATATTTATATGCTTGCCTCTAGATATACTACATGAATAAATATATGTTTATGTAAGTTTGGCGAAAAAGGTTTTTAATCTGTTGGATGTGCATGCACATAGAACTTTTCAATTAAGGAGTGTGATGTAATCAACTATTTTTGATGAGCTACTTTTGCAGTTTTACTTAACAGTTAAGAGTTAGAACTCTTCAGTACATTTGGAGTAGTTTAAGAATATAACAAGAGATACATATAAAAATTTAAATGTAAATTTAGTTTGCAAATAAAATGTATCAATTGTAACATGCATAAAATGCTTGTATGTTTTAGAGTGTAACTGATTAACTGAAAAATGAGAATTGTCATACGTATAGAAATGATGAAAATCCTGAGTGATATATATATATATATATATATTTTTTTTTTCGGTAGACTTTTAAATGTATTAACACTTTGGGCAAAATATGCCTGGAACATTATTCAACTTTTATTGCAAAAACATAGTCATACCTTAGTTTTTTTTCAAACTATTAATTTTAAACGAATTGATACTAATTTCAAACACATTGGTAATAATTGCAAACACATTGGTAGCACAAAACAACTAATTAGTACTAATTTCAAGCACATTGCCTTCATAGGGCTGAGGATGAAACTAAAACTGAATTGGGTAAACGATTGAGAGAAACTCTTGATGAAATCTTAGAAAAAATGAAGGACTCCCTTGATAAAGGAAAGATGTACAAGGAAGACCTCCAAAAGAAAGTATGTACCTTATTACCACTGCTTGTGTTATGCATTTTAGTCATTCTAGGCTCTTGAACGTGCATGTGTTATTTCGTGATTTTGACGCTAATTAGATCATGTGTGTTTAAAACTTTTACTATATTTGTAAACAGGAAGTAAAATAGCCAATTTCATATTAAAAATTAAAAAAAAAATCTTTTTACAATTTTGAGTTGAAAAGATTTAGGAATTAGATAACTGAAAGTGTTAGAACTGTGCAACTGAGAGATAATTTTTGTATTGTTTTCAAGCACTGGAGTATTTTCAAATTAATTTTTAAAAAGTCTAGTTTAGTCTATTGTTAACAAACACATTTTTGTAATCTCCACTGTAATTAGTTCAATATAGTCAAAATATATAATCCTAAATGAAGAGTAACAAATGTTAAAAATATATACAGCTAACAGTGAAAAATTCCAAATTATTTGACCTACGTTAAATTTTTAAAGAAAAATTAAGCTTTCAAAATAACCATTAGTATATCCGGTTGAACTTAGATATATTTAAAGAGTACAATGAAACAATATAATTTAATCATTATGCACATCAGGATTTCTTTAAAAGTAAGTTTTATCTCTATGTAATACAAACTCTATGTAATCCATAAGTGTAGGGTCACCCACTAATAATACGTCAAGATGAATTTAATTTTATACTAATATTGTGTCAAAAAGTAAGCTTAAAGTAATTTAGCGTAAATTAAGGATTTCTAATTCTTCCGATGGAATTTCGAAACTTATCTATTTTTGGTCTGTAATTAACAATGAACATGTAGTAAATAATAATGTAACAATTCTACAGCAATGTAACATTTTGATTTAAAAAAAACTTATTTTATTCTGTTTCTACTCATTAAGAGGTACCGTTCTTTTACAAATAGGAAACTCCCGAGCCCCGAATGGGATGTAATAAATAAGAGAGCTCCAAACTCAAGAGTTTTAGTATTATGTCAGATATCAGATCTAAAATGAAATTCAAAAATACAAAAGGATAAAAATATACGTACAATAGAAACGAATTAAAAATTAAAAATTAAAAATATTTAGCCACTAAATGCAATTTAACAATGCTTTATCATATCTTTTTAATAAGAATCATAATCTATTCCCCACACATACCAAAAGAATATCAAATATACCACTAAGTTTTCTATAGCTACTTATTATAACACTAGCTGAAAACCCGTACTTCGCTACGGAGTATATTCAAATTAAATACAACGGTCAATGTATGCAATTAATGCCAAAAGTATGTATAAATATATTTATAATAAATACAATGATCAATGTATTCAATTGATGTGAAAAAAAATGAAAAAATATATTTATAAAAAATTTGCAACGGATATTTTTATAGACAAAATAATGTAGAAGAAACTATTCAAATTAAATCTAATAGAACATACTAAAGAATATAGTACAATTAATATAGTACAGTTTGAAGAACATATCTTTTACTGTATTTTAATATGTTTTGGGATGATGTCCAAATCGTCTGCCGCATTGGAGAGAAAAAAATATTTTTTTTGTCTATAACGTTATCGTGCACGTGACGATAAATTAATTTAAAGTACCAGAAAAAGAAATCACGTGACCAGCATTTAATAAATTAAAATCTAAAAATTAATATTTAAAAATTCACCTAAAATCTGAAAAGGGAGGATTTCAGTGAAGATTCGAAAAAGTTCTCATTTTGAAGAAATTTTTATGATCTTTCTCGTGATATAAATTTTATAACCCTAAAATTTTTATTTTAAATGCAAGCTTTAAAAAAGTTACAAAAACAGCTTAAAAATTTAATTTTAAAAAATATAAGAAGAATTTTTCAAAAATCTTTCTTAGTGCACCCCTACACTATAAGAAGAATCGCCATGCAAAATTTCAGCCCTTTAGGTCCATCGGTTTGGTCTGTGCGTTGTATGACAGTCAGTCAGTCAGTGAATGAGTCAGTTACGGAACTGTTTTATATATAGAGATTAGAAAATTAAACTTACCTGCAAGGATTGCTGTGTGTTTTCTCTTTAAAACGCACCATTTCTATAAACAATTGTTTTATAATAGAACTGTTTCTTATACGCTTAAAAAATATTTGTGGTAAAACCACAAATATATGTAAGAGAATTTTCAGAGTTTGAATTTTCACCAACAGCTTCAAGAAATCAGGGAAAAAATGAAGGAAATGAGAATCGACATGGGTGAAAAAGCCAAGGAATTGCTGGAAAAAGTGAGAGACCGAGTCAAGAACTTCGTCAGGGATCTGATTGAGAAACTTAAAGGAAAAGACAAGAGGTCTGTCGATGAGCAACTCGCTGACTTCAACTTCCGGGAAATGTTCAGGAAGCTCAAGGAACAGGTAACTCTTAAAATATCTACGCTTATTTTTGTCATATCTTTGCATTTGATACCATTTGAATACCAGAAAAAATGGATAGAAAAGACAATAAACACTTTTTTTGTGATTGACAGAAGTATTTCGCCCTACAAAGAATAGAAATAAAATAAGCTTTTGGATATGCAAACTTTGTTGTCGTTGTAAAATATATTTTACATTATGGGATTTCCGTACGTCTGCATAATATTTTATAAAAAATTCTCAATAAGCAAGAGTGTAAGTCCAAAATAGGCCTTATAATCTCAACAAAAAAATGTCGCAAAAACAAGAGATAATACAACTTTGCTTGGACAAACGCTGAGTTTTCAATAAAAGTCTCTGGATTTTGACATAATCTGATTTTTTTTTCTGATACACACACACACACGGAGCATGCTCATCACATGACCGAACTTTTTATAAGTGACTATTTTATATATCTTCAGTAACTCTTTCAGTAACTATGCGGCTAACGAAAGAGCCGAAAGGCAAGTTTTTATAACAAACTTCCATTTTCAAAGTCCGGTATGAGCATAATTTGTCGATCTACGTCAGACTGCTTAACTGCGTATGTGCATAAACTGTTAGTCCGATTAAACTAGGTGACAATTAAAGAACAAAGAATGTATATCAAATTGTGATGCAAACATGGTAAAAATTATACAGACGCATTTCAATTGCTTAACCAAGCATTCGGGGAGGACGAGCTCGGTGATACGAGTGGTTTAAGTATTTTACACGAGTGGTTTAAGATGATAGAATATCGGTTAGTTTGATTCCAGGCTCGGACGATTTGAAACTGGAGATTTACTCTAGCGTGAAAGTGGTAATGGGAGAATATATATATATATATATATATATATATATATATATATATATATATATATATATATATATATATATATATATATATATATATATATATATCTTATATATATATTTCTTCTGTCCGTGTGTATGTAACTGAACTCCTCCTAAACGACTGGACTGATTTTTATGAAATTTTGTGTGTGCGATTAAGTTGAATCGAGAATGGTTTAGATTCACAATTTGATCCGATAGAAAATGTTTTTATATTTTTAATTAATTAATAAAAAACCAACAATTTATAAGGGGGTGCGTCCGGTGAATGGAAGCTGTTACAGTTTGTGGAATCGGCCCTCTGGATAATACCGTCCACGTTAGGTTTAGTTAGTAAATAGCGAGTGAAAAGATAAAAATAAATAAAATCAAAAAGTTTCAAGTCATATATTAAATCAGAATAATAAATGAAAATAATAATCTTTAAAGTCAGATTTTATACTCTAAAATATATCAGATCCAACGGCATATTCATACTCTCGACACGCGATGGAAAATTCGAATCAACCACGCTAAGTGACACGAGATCTTTTTTAATCGCTACTGCAATCGCCCTCGCCTATATAATTGTGTCTATTGAAGAGCTAAAGACTAAGCTTCTATCCTGCTAACTTATTTCTGACTAAAAACTCCTCTGCAATTTATAATCACCAGCCCACAACAACTTTCGAATGACGAATAAGTTTAACTTTACTCAGTAGAACACCGTGTCATCGTGACGCATTCGGTAGGTCGCGCAAGTACCATGCTATCGACCCGGGTTCGAACGCAGAGTAGAGTAAATTTTGCTAGACCTGTTATTTCAGCATTTTTTTAAGGCTTTTTTATTTCAGCTTTTATTATTATTTTTTTAATTATTATTTTATTTTATTTTTTTTAAATTTAAATTTAAATTTAAACAGGACAACGTCTGTCGGGTCCGCTAGTATATATATATAAATATAAATATATATATATATATATATATATATAATATATATATATATATATATATATATATATATATATATATATATATATATATATATATATATATATATATATATATGTTTGTGTGTGTGTGTGTGTGTGTGAGAATGTTTGTATGCATATACGTAAGTATGCAATTTATGTACATTTATGGATAGAGAGATAATATTTTGTTTTTCCTACTGGTGGTTTTTTTTTTAAATAAATTTTAAATGAACTATCCATTTCTATAAAACATTCATTTATGAGAATGTTTTATCTTTTTTCCTAACCTCAAATAATTTGATTTTTAGCTCCTCCAGAAAGTTGACAAGGAAAAGCTGAAGGCTAAAGTTGAAGAAATCTTCGGCAAAGGAAGCGAGGTAAATATTCTGATTTGAAACAATATTCCCCATGAAAAACTATTACATTAGAACTACTTTTGGAAAAATATTTTCGTCGTAATACATACCATTGAAAATTCTGATAAGATTAAGATCGTAATTAAATGAATCAGAATACAAAATCAAAGAAAGGATCGACATATCTGCAGATTATACAAAAATGTTTGTGATTCGAGAGAAGACGTACATTAATAGAGAAAGACAGTCAGATATTCTAGAATTTTATGTTAGTTCGTGCTGTAGAAATCAGTTGATACATAATAAACCGGAATTTAGTGTTCATATTCAAGACAATGGGATTAGAAATTCACATTCGTTATAGAATGATTTCACTAGGAAACATTTTTTTAAATTTCCAATGGCAGATTACAAAGACAACTGTAGACATAAAAATAAAACAGAGAAAGTAATAACAGTGAACAACAAAACTCTAATTAGTCTACATTAAAATCTATAATTCGATTTTGTGTCTTGTCTCCCAATATCGCTCCCAGAGTGATCCAGCATCGAGTGCATGGCAACGACTTAAATTCAGGGAATCCATTTCCTCATCAATATTGCACAATTAATTTGCAAATTGGGTTTGGAACAATGTTTATTCGATGCAGATGTTTTAATAGAAAGTCATGGCCAGTAGAAAGACGAAAGGCAGCCACTGATTTCTTTTTAGACAAAACGGAATGTCCAAAACCCCAGCAATCCACACTTTTTGAAAATTCCTTTTAGTAACATCTTTCCAAAAAGCTTTTCTGTAATAATCTTTTCGCAGTGTGAAAAGGAATTGGATTATCACTTATTTGTAGATCGTTGGCTCTACAAATAGTGCCACAGTACAATAAGGCCACAGTATGATGGTATCCATTGCATGACAACCCACAACGAAACATTAATAAAATATTTTAACATGGTTGGGAGAATAAACTCTGAAAATTGCATTTTTTAACTTTCGATATTTCATCACGAAAATTTGCCAAGTTACATGACTAAAAGTTTTTAATGATTGAAACGTTACATGACCAAAAGTTTTCTGTTAGGTAAGGATCAGATCAGAGAGGACAGTAAACTTAAAACTGCATGCCTTGAATATAATTTTAATAAATAAGACCTGCCTCATGAAATGTCAGCAATTTTCGACCATTTCTCTGTTTGATAACAAATATGTGTGTAATATATGTAAAAACTCCTCATATTTACAGTAAAACAAGTTATTGTCTTTACGGCAATGTAAATATTAAATTTCATGATGTTTTAGATGGCTGATAGTCTCTTGGATCTTATCAACAAGAAAGGTGACAAATACAAGCAGAAGCTGTTGGATCTTGTTGATCGTTTCTTGGGAAAGGATGAGAGCAAAAGGTCTGTCCAGGATGTATGGGAAAAAATCAAGGATTACTTCAAGAATCTCAACATCGACCTTAAAGAAAAATACATGAAATTCGGAGAATGGGTTAAAAATGTTTATGAGAAGGGACTCGAGAAAGGTAAAAGCAAGATGGAAAACATTAGGAACATCGCCAAAGAGGTATTATTTTTTATTTTAAAATTTTTTATGTAATTACACTGAAAGGATATAATCCGCTCTTCATTCATTAAAGAAAAGAACTCGAAGCCTAAGTTCAAGGTTATATGAGAACATCTCACGGATAATTTATTGGAAGTAAAGTGTTTAGAGCCTTAAAGGACATGATCGATCGAATTTCAGATCTTTAACTTGTATGACACAACAGTAAAGTAGTTTTTAAAAAAAATTAAATCTTTATAATAATCTTTAGAAATTCCTACGGCAGTCTAATATGATCTAGTATTTGTGCGACTATATTTGGTGTTAAACAAAGAATACCATAGCAAATTTCATCTTAGAAATCATTCACTGATATACCGACTCTTTCAAAAAAGTGCAAAAGATTTATTGACTTTCCTACGGTGAAAAATAAATTATTTTTGATTTTAAGATGCAAGAATGTAGATTATCAGAAATTCATTGCAAAATCATTTTCGCCTTATGGACAGCAGTTAAGTAGGTCCACAAGAATTTCTTAATCTCACAGAAGATAGAATTAGATTTATGGGAATATCTATTTGGCTGTGAGTAAATCATATGTTTGGGTGTCACGTAGCTTTTATAAAATAATGCTTCTTAACAGAATTGTCAAATTTCATCTCCAATCGGATGTCTTACCGAATCACTAGTAGACGGTATGTCAGTAATTAATTTTTTTCGTAATTATGACGAGGCTTCCTGGCATTCTTTTTTACGAAAAGCGCTCACCTTTAAGCAAATGCCTCGATTTTTTTGGTTCATCAACGGCTAAAATTTCTTTAGGTTTGAAAGATTATTATAAATTTTATATCTTAGTAGTTTATTATGTCATTTCTATAAATATATTGGATGCAGTACTTAATATTGTCAGATTTAGGAGTAATCGTTTATAAAATAAAATGTCGTAAACGTTCAGTAATGAACACTTCAAAATTTCTCCCACTATTTAAAACGATTTGAGAAAAATTTTCTGCATCGAAGTCTACTGATATATCATTTAAATATTTTATGTAGTTTGTGGAGCACACCAAGGGTGTCAGCAAAGAAGTCGCAGTTGAAGCTTTGGAATTCCTGAAACCCTACAAAGAGGATCTGGGTAGCCTCTGGGATCAGGTCAAGGAAACCGTTAAGGATATTGTTCAGAGGAAGGACTAAGATGTTAACCCCAAGCATCTGACTATGTAACTGTAAAATAAATGCACTTCTTGTTATAGATATATATTTATTATCATTACTTCCCTATCGTTACTAAGATTATACTAATCATGATTGGATCCTTTTTTCTTTATTTAATGGGAATTTGCAGGTATAGTTTATGGGAATGTTTGAAAACAATATATGGGCAAAAATTTTGTGCAAAAGGTTTCATTTAGTTTAGTTTGGAGCGCTACGGTCAGCTTTTTGCTACACCAGAGCTAATTAGACCGGGATCTCTGTTTAAAGCCGATTCCGAACGGCTACTAACATATATGCCAACAGTGGGACTCGAACCCACAGGATCTGACTAGAATGCCAGTGGCCTAGCCATTCGGCCATCCCCTGGCTTTTCGTACATGTCTGTTTATACTCAAAAATATACTACGGAGAAAGCTCTGAAATGTTGAGAAAGATTCACTACATTAGACTCATTCTATTTGAAAAGTTACATACTAAGAAACCACATTTCTTTTCACTGTTCAGAGTTAAGCATATTCTTGTAATATTTGACAATAGCTCATTGCTAAATCAAACATTCTAAAGGCGATTTTAATTCTATTCAGAGGAAAATCTTCATATATAAGTCAGAATTAAACTTTCACATGATAAGGAAGTGTTTAAAAATACTACTAATTAACTGTTCATTATCAGTTGGCTCTTTGATGCAATATATATGAACCATGAGCTTTAACAATTCATTATTCAAAACACCCCCACACATACAATTGTTGTTTATGAGACTCTTACTGTCAATTTCGCAATTAATAACATTATATTTATTGTACGAAAACAAAAGAAGAAAGAAAAAAACCTTTCATAACCAAAAATAGTAATTTTTTATTAGGTAAGGAAGAAAAAACTTGTTGACAAGAAAACTAAACGACAAGTCTGCGGAATCATTCAGATATTTTGTTCATAGTGATACTAGCAGTGATATTAGAAATTTCTCGCAGTGATACTAGAAACTTCTGATGCTCGATGGATAAAAATTTTGGAAAAAAAGGATAATTGTCGAATCCCTAAAATTAAAAAAATATAGAGGTATCCATGGGATTTGAACATCAAACTGTTGTCCCATAACCTAGAGCTCTAACCTCTTCAATACCGTTATTCTCACTTAATGCAACGATACTTCAACAAGCGACCACGTCTCGAGTTTCCGTGATCGCTGAGGGACTGTAAGAGATATCAGTAATTATGGTTCGGTTTTTGAAATTTATTGAAAAGAAACATACAAGTCCATCGAAAATCTGTAATAAAAAATTAATCAGGGAAATTTGTGTGTCTGATAAAAATTATACCCGTGGGAATTTTATTTTTAAAGTCGTATATTTTTGAACTAATACTTGCCAATGGTAGCTTAGGAATAAATACTGGTAAATAACCCTTGTTTAGTACAAAGAATTGAAAAAAATGGATTTGATATCGATTTCCATTTTCCTAGAGTATTCCTGTTATTGCGTTGGAAACGCCTTTCATCTATAACGTCATTTCCAGTTTAACGATGCAAAAGTTTAGCTAAGCTCAAATAAAACGACTGCTAATTTTAGCTGCCCGGTGGATAAAAATTTCACGCTCAACATTCGTCCTAAGGGTGCCAATAAAGTCAGAAATTACAATGTAGGAGATCTAGTCACCATCATTGAAAAGAACAATCCTCCGCTCCAGTGGACACTTGGGAGAATAGAAAACCTAATTCAAGGCCAAGACAACATCACCAGGGTGGTGGAAATCAAGACAGCAGCCGGAAATTTATAAAGGACGAAATTTATAAAATGAATCCTGTAGCGCTTTGCAGAAAAGTTCAGGCTATCTGAAAATACCAATTTTATTTCATTATCAGCCTGTAAATAGTGGAAAAAAATATATTTTAAATAAAAAATTTGGGGGCAGCGCTTAACCCCCCTATAGAGAGAGAGCCATTACAATCCATCAAAATGTCAATCCTAAGGGGGGGGGTGGAACTCTCGAACTGTCAACTGGACTCCTCCCACCACAAGAGTCTGCAAGAAGAGGAAAATCGAAATACGATTTTTTTCTTAGTACATAGCAGCCTTAATGCAACGATACTTCAACAAACGGCCACGTCTCGATCTTCCGTGATCGCTGACGGACTGTAAGAGATATCAGTAATTATGGTTCAATTTTTGAAATTTATTGAAAAGAAACATACAAGTCCATCGAAAATCTGTAGTACAAAATTAATCAGGGAAATTTGTGTGTCTGACAAAAATTATACCCGTGGGAATTTTATTTTTAATCGTACATTTTCGAACCAATACTTGCCAACGGTAGCTTAGGAATAAATACTGGTAAATAACCCTTGTTTAGTACAAAGAAGTGAAAAAATGGATTTGATATCGATTTCCATTTTCCTAGAGTATTCCTGTTATTGCGATGGAAACGTCTTTCATCTATAACTTCATTTCCGGTTTAACGATGCAAAAGTTTCTCTAAGCGCAAATAAAACGACTGCTAATTTTAGCTGCCCGTTGGATACAAATTTCTGAAAATATCGGATTAACCACAAATTGCCAATGTTAAAAAGATAGAGATAGATATCTGCGGGATTCGAACTCTCAAAAAAATACCTTAGAATATATCACACCATCTACTTCGCTAACACGATCCTTGCATTTGCCCAATCTTGAGATTCAGGAAGAAACGAACTCGCCCGAAACTTTCGGGATCGCTGGCTGACACTAATCTATACGAGATACGCATAATCATGATCAGATTTTTTAAAATTTAATGCATAAAAACATACAACTTTATCGGAAATCAGAAGTACAAAAAAATGCATGAGATTATAGTGTCTGATAAAAATAATGAGCATGGGAATTAATTATTTAAAGTCATATACTTTCAAACTACAGTCGATCGTTTACAACAGGGGTTCCCAAACTTATTTGGCTTACTACCCCCTTTTAAGAGAAAAAATATGTCAGCGTCCCCTCCCCCTGGAAATTTATCTTTTTAAGTGAACAAACAGAGGTGCGCTGATATATTTGCGTCCTTTTATGTAACTACTCGATTTATTACCCGGCTTCGCTTGGGATTCAGTTTCTGTTATTATTTTTTTAAATGATTATCTTCATGTTATGAAGTTCTAAAGTTATAACAACTCTTAAACAAATTAATTTAATTTTTTCAGCAATAAAATATTCATTTATTAACTAATTTGTTGTTATTTTAATACTTGCCAGTACACAGCACTTTTTGTTTCTTTTTTATCATCTGCGTTAATGCAATTCTTAAAACTAAATTTTCTGCTACGTTTCAATGCCACTTTCATACTTTCTTAATTAGAATATACACGTCTTTCATGATTGTAATTATTTCTCGAAACTAAATTGCCTGCTATGTTTCAATGTCACTTCAGTTATATAAATGATCGAAAAAGAAATATTCCGGCGTTGCCACGTGTATGAAAATAATATATCAAATTCATTCTTGCATGCACCAATATATGAAAAAATCACGTTTTTAATTTATGTCTATTTATTTTTACGCAAATGTTATAATTTAATTGGCAACAATGAAAAATTACAATGGCTTTGAACAAAAATATCCGTTGATACCGTGCAAACTTGTTCTAATTTAATTCGAGAATGGAACGTCGAAGCGGTATGAAAATAGTCACATTCTTCCTGATTTTCCAAGCACATTAAACCGTATAAATTTCATCAAAGTAAAGCTCTCGGTTCTTGAGTTTTTGTGAGTCACACACACGACCCATTTCCCATTTCTGCTTTATATATAAGACTATCTGAAAACCCGCACTTCGCTACGGAGTACATTCAAGTTAAATACAACGGTCAATATATGCAATTAATGCCAATATAAATATATATATATATATATATATATACGTATATAATAAGTACGACGATCAATAATTGATTAAAAAAACACAAAAAAATTATTTATGCAAAAATCGTAAGGGATATTTTTATAGACAAAATAATGTAGAAGAAAATATTCATATTAAACCTAATAGGACATACTAAAGAATATAATACAATTAATATAGTACAGTTTGAGGATCATATCTTTTACAGTATTTTGATATTTTTTTGGATAATGTCAAATCGTCTGCTGCATTAGCAAGGAAAACATTATTTTTTTGTCTATTTAGTTGTTATGCACGTGACGATAAATTTATTTTAAGTACCAGAAAAAGAATCACGTGATCAGCATTTATAAATTAAACTCTAAAAATTGATCTTTAAAAATTCACCAAAATTCAGAAAATGGAGGTAAAGATTCAAAAACCATTTCATTTTGAAGGAATTTTTATGCTTTTTAAATGCAAACTTTAAAGAATGTTACAAAAACAGCTTACAAATTTAATTTTAAAAATATCTAAGAATTATTTTTCAAAAATCTCTCTTAGTGCACCCCTACACTATAAGAAGAATCGCCATGCAAAATTTCAGCCCTTTAGGTCCAGAGGTTTGGTCTGTGCGTTGTATGTTAGTGAGTCAGTCAGTTACGAAACTGTTTTATATATATAGATAATTCTACGTGTGTCCTAGTACATCATAAAGAAATATGTTGGTGTAAATCAGATACCTTGAAGCTTGAAATTATAAAATTATTTATTAAAATCAATGAAAGTTATATTCGCATTACACACAGAAAATTAAGATAATGGAGGATAATATTAAAGTAAAAATCACGAATAACGTTAAAACGTATCCAAACGAGAAAGATGAAATTGGTGCCCTGCTATCAATTTATTAATGTTCGGATTTATTTTTTGTCAGTAGCATTCTTAAATCCTCGCAATTAGCTATTAATAATGTTTTACATAATTTTGATAAAATTTCAAGAAATTAAATAATATTTTCAAGGTTAGAGAAATCCCGGAATATAATTTTTACTGTACCTCAAATCTAGTGTTAAATATAGGGAACGATAATTTCAAATCACATGTATTAACAAGCAGCTTCAGTTGAAGAAAAAAATGATTGCCAAAGTATGTGTATTATTAAGATGAAACGGATTTAGCCTAAAATGCCAGTTCCAGTCTAAGAATGCAAAATTTTCTTGAAGCAAAAATTAAACGAAAGCAGTGAGGATCAAATTATATATATATATATATATATATATATATATATATATATATATATATATATATATATATATATATATATATATATATATATATATATATATATATATATATATATGTGTGTGTGTGTGTGTGTGTATTCGCAGTTATATTGACTATTTCCGCTTCTATACGCATTAATTTTTTTAAATGATAAAATTCGAATCCCCATTTAAAAAAAAATTGTGGCATCTGCGGGTTACGATCCTTCAAACTGGTCTCTCAAAGCCTAGCACTCTGTTCATTTCGCCATCGTATCAGTTACTGTTCGTCAAATGTGTTGTTGTTACTTATGGCACTTGGCCAATAGCAACATCAGATCAAGTCCCGAATGCTATGGTCGATGAAGGTGTGGCTCCTGTTTTGACTGGCACCACAAAGGTCGGAGTCCGACTTGGCTTAAGGACCGGTACCGTAATTTTGAACCGAGTCAAGAGACTAGACCTTTAATCTTGACCCCGCACCTCCAGAGGTAATTTTTGAGAACTTAGAGAACATTGCAGCCACGACGGATTTTTCGTGTACCAGCCGCCATTGGTGTACATGGCAGTGGATTTGTCTGCGACGAGCATTGAACCAGTGACTTTCAGATCACCAGCCCGCTGCACTTGCCAACTGGGCCCGTTCATCAAAAGTAACGATATTTAAAGTAAAGGCTACGTCCTAGCACTCTACAATGCCTAGCACTCTATTAATTTCGCCGCCGTGTCTCTTACTGTTCGTCAAATGTAACGATACTTAAAGTGACGGTTACGTCCGATGCTTCCGCAATCGACCTTAAACTGCACGCGATATTCGTATTTACGGTCTGATTTTTGAAATTTATTGGATAAAATTATACAACTCTGGAGAAAATCTGAAGTACAAATATATATTATTCTTATTCCTAAAAATAAAAAAGGGTGATTTACCACGAGATACGAAATCCCAGACTACTCTTTGGAAAGTTAGTATTCTGTCCACTTCACCTAGCCAGCCGGACCATACCTAGGGCGCTGGCAGTCGGTACCAGAGTCCGTGGGTTCCATTTCCACTGTTGTCATGGATGTTTGGAGCCGTTCGGAATCGGCTTTAAGCAGTAGGTCCCGATATAATTATCTCTCGTGTAGCCAAAAAACAAAAACAAAAAACAACTGTGACTGTCTCAACCAAACTAAACCTGTACACTTCACCACCGTTTTCCTTGCTTTGCGCAATTCACACAAATAAACGACTACGTCCGGTGCTTTCACAATCGCTTGCGGACATTATACTATCTACTTTAACATGATGGAATTTATTATATAAACGTTTTTAAACTTCCTATGTCAGACTCCGTAGTAAAGTATTACTGACATGAATTTTGAGGAAAGCGCATAACAGGAACATAAAGATTTTTTATTATCCCCCGAAAAATTAAGTGGTTCTTCTAGTTTCGATCTTATTAATAGTAAGTTAAGTTGGTGTAATTGGGCCTATGGGTTAACTCGGCCATCCCCTCCCAGATTTTTCCTTTGCATATTAGATGGGAATTTCCCCTCTGTTGTGGCAACACTGGTCTATTTTCCAACAATCTATCTTACAACATTGGCAATTGCTTTGAAAAATTATTTTTAAAGGTGGGTAGACTTTTTTTTTGTTTTTCTAGATATGAGCATTGGATCCATTTACCCAGCCACAGATCCTGTTGTTTCTTATGAGAAATCGATCTGGGTGGTCCACTTACCCCATTTATCAGGGGAACTGGGCACATCTGTAATTAAAAAAAATACAATATTTATATAATTTATATTTATATATAATAAAAATCAATATGATAGCTTAAACAGAATCCCTGAGACTTACTAAAAGGCATGTAATACAAAGATTTTTGAAAATTATACATATTAGTATAATATTAATGTGTTAAAAGTATTGTATATAAAAAAGTTCAAAATTTATGGTCCAGTTATCCCAACTTACCTTACATCAAAACGATTAATATTTCTGGACAATTATTAAGAATAAACCTGCATGTTCGTGTTTATGTTCCACCAATCTACTAAAAAATTAAAGAAATAAAAGGAATCTCTGTGTTGATTGAGATACTGATTTATTTTCTAAAACAGTACATAGTTTTCATTAAAAAATAATTGAATTTACTTTAATTTTTGCGAATAAGTATTATTAGCAATCAATTTAGCATTTCACTTTTCTTAATTCCCAAAACATATATTTCGAAGCCCGTTAGTTAACTTTACCAAAGTAAGCGTCATTCTTGATACGTGTTGTGTTGACTCAGTCGACGTAAGCATACAAGCGGGTAGCTGTAAATGTATAATTTAATTTTTGAAAAGAAAAGCTCGATTCCTCACTGAGTCTTACATTCTCACTGTTGGCTGTGATAAAGGTGAGGTAAAAAATCTTCCACGTGGAACCTAAAATATAGCCGTAAGTGAATTGTACGTTTCTTTAATTTGCTTTTTTATTAAAATATTTATGCGATATTTCTCTTGCTGAACTACTCAAATTTATTTTGCAACTTATCATATGCATAAGGTATTTTTTCTTTTGATTTTAAATATATTAACCGTCATAAATAAAACCATAAAAATAATTAAAAATACATGCGTTGGAAACTTTATAGGCTTTTAAAAACTATTTTAATATCATCGACGTATTTTTAGAAACTGCTTTAATTTTTCTCGTTGCTGAAATGCCTTAGTTTTATAGTAAGAAAATCTTTAAATTATTCCAAAGGAACGTTTTTTCTCCATTTGATATTTTTAGCCCAACTTGGCCGAAAAAATTGCAATGGTTTTTCTAGTCGGTGGTTTAAGTATTTTCATCAACTAATTTTTTATATTTAAATTTATATATAAATATAAATGCACATATAAATATCTAACTTGGGACTCATTTTTTATTAACATTACATTTTATTAAACATTTACTTTTTACAAATCAGAACTATGTTAATTATAAGGTGACATTTTATACGGATATAACAGATTATGAAAATAAATCCTGTAGTTTCGAGTCCATATTCAAGTCTCACAAGTCCTGTAAAATATGAGGAATTTCAGATCATTTTCTCTAGAGAAAAATATCCAATCATGTCAGAAATATTTTTACTTAAATGTATAGATTGAAAGGATACGATCATTTCTCATTCGTTTAACTGTAAGAAAAGTTAAATGCTATTAAAGAGATCTCTCCATGCTATCCAGAGGCTTTCACAATATGAAGCAAAAATGAAGTTTAATAGACAGAGAATAATAGAAAATGAAATATTAAGTGATAATCATCTTGCTCCTGCTCTTTTTTTGCATTTTGAAATTTATTAATTAACATAAACATTCTCCTTGTAGACGAGGTGTGTGGTTTGAGTTGCTCTCACTCACATTGTAACCGGATGGAAGTCCTTTATCTGACATGACTCTTTTAGGCTATCAAATACCAGGATATTTTGTTCTGTGATGGATTTTCTGCGCATTTTAAATGTATAAATCCCTGTCACAGAATGATGTATGCTTACTTTTACGTTTGTATATCCTTTGTAAATGTCTAACCAGTAATTATATCATCAAAACTTATTATGTATCATTTCATAGTGTAACAAAAATTTTAGAAAATAATGATTGATGAATTTGATGAATTATCATTTCAAGTTCATAATATCACAAAAAATTTAATATATTAATTGATGAATTCATAACATATCCATTCATATTATCTTTATATGTCCTTTTTTAATAATTAAACAAGTTTTCATAACATAATGTATCAATGTTCATTATATCAAAATTTCTTTCAGATGAGAGCTCTGGTAATTAAAGGCTTTATTATAAGCCTTTTAGCTTCTTATTCTTCCGCTTACTTGCTTACAGGTAACAAATACTTCATTCATAAACTCATTTGAAACTTATAGATTTTATTTTGATATGTTTATCCTTTAGTTTTTTAAGGGGGCACACTACCTTTGACTACACTGAAATGACCGTGAACATGATCAAATTCGAGCTACTGAAACTCCAATAATATTAATATATATATATATGTATAATTTTTTTTATTTTATATCAAAATTACAATTCTTCAGTTATATTTTTTACAAAAATAGAACTTGTAAATCCACAAATAATTTTTAAATTTTATTTTTAAATGTACACATTACTAAAAAGGAAAAAAAATCATTGGATGTTTCGGGCATCATAAAATTAAGAAATAGGCATAGAGAAACTATTTTTTGGTCAAATTAAATTAATAATATACTCAAGTTTAATGTAACACCAAAAAATATACAAAAAATGTAGTTTAAATTGAAAAATGTACATAAAAAAAATAAAATTTAGCAATCTTTTAAAAACTTTTTCAAGTGTAAAATTTTTTTTTACAAACTTATTTTTATTATTTTGGTTTTATTATGTAAAGAAGCTTAAATACAAATCTGATAAAAATTTTGTGTGTCTAGCACACATAGTTGGGGAGTAACAGTGCGCGTAATCCAAAAATTTACATATTTGAGAAAACTGAAGTTGGAATATACATGGTCATGGCAACAGAGTGAGCTTTACATAAACTCTCATAACTCGAGAAATAATGCGAATTTTTTTATGCGATTTTTTGCATATTGTGCAGATATGTCTCAAAAATCAGAATTAGCAAAAACCAAAAATCGATTTTTTGAAGTTTTAAAGGTGGTGTGCCCCCTTAAGATAAACTTTTAATTGAATTATATTTTAAAGGGCTTACATGATAGCATAGTTTGGAGAGAATCTAGGGGAAATTGATACAAATAATTACGTACCTTTTCTGCACTCTCTCTCCATACCTTTGTAGGCTATACGAAAAGCTAACGTTGTTCTACAACGTCAATATATAGAATAACATTATTTAGTCAAATTTAAGCTTAAAGAGAGTGGAATTTGAAAATGAACTTCACAACCAAATCCATATTCAATAAGCAGCAAAACTTATGGTGAATGAAACTTGCTAATTGCCTTTGAAAAACCTTTTAGTGCTGACAGACATTACTCTTAAAAGCTAAAAGCAAGTATGTGAAATAACAATTAACTCAAAATTTAAGAAGAGGAAGAAATACTTTTCTTAAATCTCCTAGCATAATTTACTTTATATTTTTTTCCCATTTCTAATCATCAGTTAGAGAAATCAATTTTTTCGTCCCTATATGAAATTTTTTTTGATGAATTGAATTTACTAACAAATATTTTTTTAAAAAATTATAAAGTTTTTAAACATCCAAACGCAGTATAAACAAAATTTTTATTCTTAAAGTATGCATTTGACTATCTGATTTTGATTTTCTAATTATTTCAGGACAGTTTTCGAGAGAAGAAAGGAGAAAAGTTTGCAAAAATTATTAAAATATAAAAAATGATTACATCAGACATGCTCATAAAAGTATATCAATTAACACAATTTACTTTTGTGTTGAATGTCAACTGTTAATATATTTTATTTTCTCACATTTCGTTAATTTTATCTCTATTTCATTCCTTTAAGGCGACAATGGACCTTCAGATTGACAAAAATATGTCCCCAAAACGATTTTTCTTTTCTTTCAGAAAATGATTCTGCAAATCATCAGCTTTAGATTAAAAAAAAGTATGTTGATCCGATCATTATTAACCGAGTTATAAGTATTTTTTTCGAACGTAAACAATGGAAATGTTAGTCAAATTAGAACTTTAAATGCCATTTTCTCAAAACAAGTTTTCATGTCGTTTCGGTAAGTTCAAAATGTTCCATGCGCCATAATGTTTCTTGAATTTTCATAAAATTTCATAAAATGATTATTTATATATGTTAGAATAAAACTAATTAATTCATTAAACTATTTTAAAACAATTTAAAATTTTTACAATAAAAATTTTTTTTGATAAAATTTTGCATAAAATGACCTATTTTTATCGATTTCTTTTCTAATTTTTATAAATATGACTGTAAATAAAATATTGCTACTAACTTTTATTATAACTATATAAAGCTAGCTTAAGAGAGAAAATTAGATATCTGATACAAAATATAATGTGCTTGGAGCATTTTTAAATAGAGTAATTAACAAACTGATTTAATAATTAATATCTTAATTTATTACATTTTGATTTTTTTTAATTTAAAATTTCTCTCTCTAAACAACACTGTATAATTATACAAAATTTTATAGCAATTGGTAAATAAATAAAAAAAAAAGTTTTTCATGGTCCATTGTCGCTTTAATAAGGACAATTGCCTAGAAAAATTTTTCTATGCATGTACTTACATCATGTTATGTACAGGTGTATATGTAAACATGTATTGCATAGTTCTGTAAAATATCTTACTTGTACTATATATATATATATATATATATATATATATATATATATATATATATATATATATATATATAGATATATATATATATATATATATATATATATATATATATATATATATATTTATATATATACATTTATTTTATAGAGTTTAAAAGTCACTTTCTGTGGAAAGCGAATCTTGCTTTGATCCCTCTTCTTGAAAATCCATATTTCTTTGTCGATGCAAGCCCTCCCCCGGAAGAAGTTGCAAAGCTGTAAGTCCACGAAATCTTTACTTCTATTCAGTGTCTCTAATCCTTATAGAAAATATCATAGAACAAACTATTAAAAGATAGAAAGTAGGAACTTGTTTTTTGTGATCTGATGTATTCTCGTAGTTAACACAGTTAAAATAGGTGCCCATGAACTTCCTGGGAGAACGAAAGAATCCTAAAAACAATTTCACTGTTAAATTTCAACAGTGAAAGATAATCCTAAAAACAATTACTGTTAAATTTCAACATACACAATTAATGTTAAAAATGAGTTTATATGCGTTCAGATAAAAAGTAACTGGTAGTTTATTCTAAACATATCTGTAGCATAAAGCTACACAATTTTAAAATTTTAATTATTGAATATAAGTTTTTGGCAATTTTTTCCAGCGCCTTTTGTTTGTTGAAAAGATTCAGTCACTTGGCATTTTTGGAGAAGTTCTTTTGTCCAATTTATCGCCGCAGACTGTCGCCGCTGACCAGTTGCATTGCGTTATTCTACCAGAACTAGAAGGTAACCAGTCATTTTGACGTCATAATACTAATAATGACGTTATAATGGAAAAAGTATATGAAAGTTAAAAAATATCCCGAATTATCTAACAATATTGCATTTAATCCACAGCTTGTAAAAGCAAACACTTTCATAATTTTTATTTATTTAGTTTTTCATGCGATTGGAGTAGTAAACTGCCATCCAGTTTTTTACTGCTCACTACGCGATATGAATACTTGAGCTACTTGATTCATTCACATTCAAGTTTGTTTACTTTCAGAATTCATCACAAAAGTAAACAGATTTTTAAAAATTGTTAAATATACAGCTAAAAACATCCATATATTTTTTAGTTCTGAATGTTTTATAGAAAAATAGGCTGAACAAACGTGATTTGATGGAGAAGATATTAGTTTTTAGGTAAGAAAAAATTCTGATCCACTTCTGAAATTGAAATTAACCGGCCGTTTGTTTACTGATGGCTTCAATTGAAAGATGAGTACAGCCCGGAAGTGTTAAACAGAGACAACGGCTATTATATATATAATTGGTTTTGTGGCGTGCGCCAAATTGGCGAGATTTTCCCCCTTCTCACCTGGGCGCGAATTTCAACATTCGTTGGCTGGACGTTTAGGGACTAATACAGGTTTTTTGTTGTTGATCTAGATACGTTTACACGTTGAAGAAGCACGTGTTGAACATCCTTAATAACTAGGTCTAAACTTTTTCTGCAGCACACTCCCCCCAAAGTAATCAGCTCTGCTTAAATAATAGAAATTAGTACAGGTATGTCTTTGCCTATAATTACGATTGTTATCTATACGATCACGACCCACTTCACCACAATACCATTGTTAAATTTTAAAACCTTTGTCACTTGGTAACAAAACTTGAAATTATTATATAAAATAAAGGGGTGGGGGAAGAGCTTTGATAGTGAGTTATACAGGCTAAAAGTTTAAGATATCAGATCACTGGAAAAATAGTTAGAGTTTACTATTGAGTTTAATTTTCAAAAAACAGTGAAATTCCTCACTATGTACTTTCACATAAAAGTGTATATCATTTTAGGATGCCATTAATATCCTCATATCACTGTATCAAAAAGAATAAAATAAATTGTATTCATGAATGGTTTAAATAAAATCCCTGCACTTTCTATGCATTGAGCCAAAATCGTACAGTATTTAATTGGACTGAAAAAACATGCCACAGAATATATCATAGAACCATAAAATTAAAGTGTTGTGATGTCAGCGTGCTTATAATCGATATTTATGTTCAGTCGAGTTTATAAGAATATAATCCGTTTAAAAAAATAAAAAACTGTAAATCAATTACTCACAAAAGAAACGATAAATAGACGAGTTTCCTGCAAGATGGAGCACACACAATGTGTTAAAAATAAAATTCAATGATAAAAAAATTAATCATAGTCGTGGGGGAAAATGACTGATCTTTTTTTGGGGAGGTTTGAACTATAAATATGGTTTTGAACTTACAGCACGATAAGCAAATTAAAAAAAAGAAAGATATGCGACTATCCTAAAACAGTCTTGATACACAACTCTGTGTAACCCACTTATTTTGAACTAACAGCTTGATGAGTAAACTTAAAATAAAAGTATGGAACCTAAAACAATCTTAATACACATAACAGCTTTGTTTATCACTCCGATCGTTCTTTAACGCAACGACCACATTCTATTGGCCTGTTATTTGAAACTGAATGACTCAGGCTAACACTTTACAGTAAATATCCATATACATTCATCATGTATTAAAGCAAAGACAATTAGCGAAAAATAAAATGAACCAAGTCATCGCCCCAGAAGCTCTCTAGCTCGCCAATACCTTGCAGTTTCCTGATTCATATCCATGGAGATGCACTACAGCACACCTGCACCGCTGTAGTGCAAACACTGTGGTACCTTGACTTTCGGGTCTATTTCGTTCCGTGATGGAGCTCGTAACTCGAATTAATCGTATGTCAAATCAATTTTTCCCATTGAAATAAATTGAAATGCCATTAATGCGTTTCGCCCCAGCAATTTTTTTACATGTTTTTAATAAGCAAAATGTATTTATAAATAACATATATTGCATAAAAGCACAATACAATAGACTGTACTGCAACAAACTGGTTTTATTAAACATAATTTACAACACGTACTGTGGAAATCAAAGGACTTGAAGATGCTGACGGATGTGGAGAAGAAAGGATGAAGTGAATAATTGAATCTTATTCGCTGAATTTTGCCCGTTTCGCCACTCTTGCCTCACTTTCATCTACAGGGATTTTCGTTAAAAAATTGTCCAGTGAGGTCTGTTTCATTCCCCCTTTCAGAATGTTTTTGAAATGAGAGGTTGGACTCTGTTCGGTTTCGGATGGCGACTCAAGGGTGGGCAGAACAAGCTACCCCGTATGTTGAGAGTTAATCTCTCAACATGCGGGAATAAATGTTGAGAGTTAATCTCTCGGTTTAACCCATGAACCGCTGGTGTTGCGTTGACGCAACGGTCAAAATAAATGCGTATAAAAATTTAGCTATCAAATGAATTTTATGTTAACAGTAGTTTTTGAGTAGGGTTAATAATCGAATTGAAAAATATTTGCCTTCAACTGTTCTTTAAATTAATTAACGAGTTCCAAACTTAGACAGATAGTTAAGCATTTTTGAACGAAAACTTTCTCCTGGTCTTTTTCACAGAAGAAATATAGGGAGACAAACGTGAGATTTAGGTGTGATTTATTTTTATTTAAGGTCAAAGTTTATCAGAACATTCCATCAATCGGTTGATTTTGTTTAGGTGGGGGAGGAAGAAAAAACAGGTGTTGCGTTGGCGCAACGTCAGCGGGAAAGGGGTATTCACATGTGTCGCTCGACTCCGTAGAACTTTCCCCCGTTCTGTGGTTATAGAAATGCCTAAAACTAGATACTTTACGTTTAAAGAAGTTATTCAAAGAATTTTCGAGCAAGATTCAGATAATGATGACGAGAATTAAACTGATATTGTTGTTATTCTACCAGAGACAGCAGAGGCTAGTAATGAAGAAGGAAATGATAATATTTTGAATAGTGACAATGATGGTTTACCATGCGATATTGCTGTCGAAATTGAAGTGTGAGTAAAAAAGAAGTTTTCGCCTCCTAAAAGCAGTACAAGTCTTTCGAAAATATTTATAAAAAACAAAAACTGAACATTTGAAATGGATAATGAAGGGACCATTGAATATGTCTCAGCCGAAAAATGAAAAAAAAAGATCAAATCGGAGCTATGAAAAGTATAATACAAGATAAAACTAGTGCAGAGATTTTTGATCTTCTCTTTGGCTCAGAGGTTTTTTTCCCTTCTCGTCGTATAGACAAACTCATGTGCCCAACAAAATAATCACACCCATTTTTTAGCATCTGAAGCCTACATGAGACGGTTCATTGGAATATTGTTGCCGACGAGATATTATTCTGTACCCCAGGAAGAAATTTACTGATCTCTTGATAAGGACATTAAGCATGCAAAAGCCATCACGTGGAGAACGTGGACATTTTATTGTCAAGTCCGAAGGCAGCAGAAGACTGCGTAGTAAACAATGCCATAGCCAGACAATTTATCCATGCAAAGTTTGTCACGTTACTCTACATCGTGATTGTAGTGAAGCTTTTCGTGATAGAAACTGTTTTCTGGATATAATCAGTAATTTTGTAAAGGAAAAATAAGTTAAATCTTTATAATATATTAATTACCTGTAAAGTGATCATTTTCTTTCGAAAGTGTAACAAAGTTAAAAAAAAATCCCAGTGCTCAAATCAAAGAAAACCCTGCAGAAGTTCAGTTGAACTCACTTAATGTCAATACTCTTATTCCGCTGACGTTGCGCGAACGCAACACTCGATTTTTCGAAAGTTAAGACCAGTTTTGTTATTTTCCCCATAAATTAATGTTGTATATGTTCAAATGGATAGCCAATATTATTTGTATAAAAAAAAATTCACCCCTTATAGTTTTGGCGGTTAATGGGTTAAGGCTGGAAAATAGTCTTAGAACAATGTGTATATAATTGTATAGTAATTGTACATAAAGGTTGTAAATATTATATGTTTCTCGTATGCTCATTTGACTAGAATGTTACATCCCACACAACACACCGATCTCTATTAGACGTCTATAATACCTCACCTCATAAAAACGCGTACCTCTATAAGACGTCGAAAAATATCTACATCACGTGGAATGGAGCTCTATAGGAGCTCCGAGGTGTGCTCTCTTTGAGATCCATAAGACGTCTACGATGTCTAAGCGGCGCTCTATAGGACGTCTATAAGAGCGAAAATTTCGATGTGGAGGGTACGCGATTTAGATATTTTAGACCTCTAAAGGACGTACTATTCCCCTCCAAAATATTGTATTTTGGATCTTAATTTCTTAATAATAAATTAAGCTTAATTTATTTCGAACAATTTGCATTCTAATAGGAAATTTTTATGCAAAAATAATTGCTACAGAGATTCTAAAACTAAAAGTAAATTTATGGAAGTATAACAAAAGAGTATAAAAATAATAGTTGTAAATGTATTATTATTTATTAAGTAACAATAATTAATAATAATAATACATTAAGCTTAATTTATTTTGAACAATTTGCATTCTAATGGGACATTCTTATGCAAAAATAATTGCTACAGAGGTTCTTAAACTAAAAGTAAATTTATGGAAGTAGAGTATAAAAATAATAGTGTGTCTATTATTTTGATACTCTTTATTATACTTCCATAAATTTACTTTTAGTTTTAGAATCTCTGTAGCAATTATTTTTGCATAAGAATGTCCTATTAGAATGCAAATTGTTTAAAATAAATTAAGCTTAATGTATTATTACTTATTATTATTACTTAATAAATAATAATACATTTACAACTATTATTTTTATACACTTTTGTTATACTTCCATAAATTTACTTTTAGTTTTAGAATCTCTGTAGCAATTATTTTTGCATGAAAATGTCCTATTAGAATGCAAATTGTTCGAAATATATTAAGCTCAATTCATTTTTCTAAATTTATTAAGAAATTTAGGTCCAAAATACAATGTAAATATTAATATTTACCACTACTTTTGATGTTATTACGATGACAATTGTCATACATTATGCCAAAAATAGTGATATATATTACTTAAATAATAACAGTATTACTAATGTTTAATGTAAAAATATTTAAAAATAATTATAATATTAAATATTATAATAATAAAACTAATATTTTACATTAAAACTTGGTATTAATGCATTCTGAAATTTAAGAAAAAAAGAAAATTAACCAAAATGCTAATTTTTCAATTGAAAAACTAAACTATTATAAGTGCATATATAATTTTTTTAATGCAATTTTTCTAATTAATAAATATACATTTCACAATTAAAACATAAATTGAACACTGAATTACCTTTTAAATTTGCTTGAAAACAAGTTTCTTCCTTTTTAATAGCTATTGTGATTAAGACTTATTTATTCGTCATAGGTTTTTGACAGTTTAAACCAGTTTTTGATGCTTGTAATGTCAAAAACCCAATCCTGCAACAGTATACTGGTTGAATATATAGATATCTCATATCTCTTTCTTTTTTCAGCCATCATTACTTATAAAAGTAACTTAGTAGGACATAATAAATTAAGTTTCAAAAAGTATATCTATGAAAATCATAATTTATTTTTATAAAAACTTTTCTGCTTCAGTTGGATTTTCATTAAAAATATCTTCTTCAATAATTAATCCAGAATTGTTTGTGTTCACATTCTTTAACATAAATATATTTTTAATACTGCAACAAAGAAAGAAAGAAAAAATGTTTTAATAAAAGGCTTTATTGAATACAAAATCATAAAATTTCCCCAACACAATTTTCTTTTTTTTTAGAACTCCTAGCATTTGCATGCCTTAACCAGTCTTTGACGACGGTTTCAATTTTTGAGTCAGTCACCTGCTTGTACAATGGATTTCTCCTAGCTGCACCTAGAAGTACAATAAATAAATTTTTAATTCGTTAGAAAATATCATTAGGTTTACCTTAATATCATTCACATTTTGTGAGATGGGTTTTAACTTAATGCATACTCGTAATATGCACACATTTAATATAACTAAAATATTACATACACACACACACACACACACACATATATATATATATATATAATATTAATCTAAAAATGAAACATAATTTTAGGTATAAATAAATATAGCAAACTCAAAGGATGAAAACGATTTAAATTCTAAATAGACATATTAATGAAATAATAAAGAAAAAATTTGAATAATGGCTTACTAAATATAAGATGAGAAATTTTTAAGTTGCAGAAAGCTTTTTCTTTTGTGCCACTAGTCAGAGTAATATACCACTAGTCTGAGTAATTACTTCATACTAAAAAAAAATAATTTAAACTTAGAATATAAATATGAATTCATAAAACATACACAATATATTTACTAGAATATATTTCATAACATTCAAAATCTTGACTATTAAAATGAACAATTGATGTTAATTCTATACCATAAACTTTTTCTATGAACTCGAATGGGAAAATATTGCTGATCTACAATTTCACTGTTATTTCAGTAAATTTCTCTTCAGGCAATCTTTTAATTTTGTGAGTGTATATTCCATATTAAGTCTGCTCTAAAATATTTATCTTACTAAAGAGTAATAATAAAATTATATACTATCCAACAGTTCTTTGGTGTCATTATTGTGTAGCTCCTGCTCAAGGAGCTACACAATATAGTACAGTTAATATAGTAGTACAGTTATTATAGTTTTCCTGTGGTTCAACAGTTACTGTTGAGAAAAAATGCAACATAGAACGACATTTCACAACAGTTCATAAAAAATATGATACTGAATATCCTCCTAACAGCAATTTAAGAAAATGGAAATTGAAAGAAATGAAAACCGCATTAATTGCCCAACAATCTTTGTTTACCAGGCCCGTGAATAAATCAAAAGCTGCTACTATTGCATCGTTTAAGATTGCACATATACTTGCAATGCACAAAAAACCTTTAATGGATGGTAACATAATTAAAGAATTAATGCTTGCTGCATCAGAGATATTATTTCAAGAATTTAAAAATAAGAATGAAATTATGTTAGCTATCCAGGAAGTTCAATTATCCAGAAATTCAGTAACTCGTAGAATAGAAGAAATATCTGTGAATATCAGAGAACAATTAAAAGAGGATTTACAAAAATGTGTTTTTCTAAGTTTACAGTGTGATGAATCAAGAGATATCTGTAATGTAGCACAAATAAATATTTTTATAAGGATGGTTTTCAAAGATTGCTCAGCAAAGGAAGATATACCGTCAGTTTTGCCATTAAAAGGGAATACACGTGGGTACGATATATATCAAGCTATTAAAAATCATATTACAAAAATTATTCTTCCGCTTCAATTAATACTTTAATGTTACATTGTGAAATAAGGTGGCTTAGTAACGGAAAAGTCTTGGAACAATTTTTAGAGCTTCTTCCAGAGATAAAACAGTTTGTGGAGTCTAAATCAAAGCAAACAAATCATGAATAATGCATTAATATAATTGAAAATATAATAATAATAAGTAAACTAAAATATAAATTATACAACATGGACCTGCCACTAACAACACAATATATTTACTAGAATAAATTTTGTAACATTCAAACACTTGTCTATTTAAATGAACAATTAATGTTACTTCTATACCATAAAATTTTTCTATGAACTCTAATAGGAGGAAAATATTACTGATATACAATTTCACTGATCAAATACTCTATTTCTCAATTCAAATACTCTATTTACTAGCTGTGGTAAAGATTTATCAGCTTTTCTTAACAATTTCTTAATTTAACATATTTTGTTATATAGTGTTTCAGGTATGGTAAAATAAGAGGAATTTATATTTTGAGAAAACTGCAAAAATAACTTTTACCTTACTTTTTTTGCATTATAAACAACAAATTGTGCATTAAAATGCTCCCATTTTGTAAAATTCCCCTTCTTTACTTTCCAAAGCAGTAATTTTTTGTC
This sequence comes from Dolomedes plantarius, assembly GCA_907164885.2. Classification (NCBI taxonomy): domain Eukaryota; kingdom Metazoa; phylum Arthropoda; class Arachnida; order Araneae; family Dolomedidae; genus Dolomedes; species Dolomedes plantarius. The sequence continues at coordinate 170,096,370 of OU015491.1, read as the reverse complement.
TTTCTAGCTGCTCTCAGGAATTTCCTGCGTGTCTTTGATTTCATTTGACTCTGAAGTATTGAGTTATGAATTCTAAGACTATCCAAAATTTTATAGGTTTTCAAATTATATTATTTATGCTATTCTTTCGGGTTATTCGTGCTTGAAGCACAGTGAAAAAGTGCAGCTATGACATTTTGTTGCATTCCAAAGCTTTGTAAGCTGTTTTAGTCAGTGTATGTAAATTCAACGTTGAACATAATTTATATGCTACAGCAAAACCTTTACCAATCTGGTGCATGCCATACACTAGTCTGGTATTTATTTCAGAATTTACATTTTTTTTTTTTGAAGATGCCAAACCTTTATGGAAGTCTCAGTTTTTACACTGAATATAAAAATGTGAGCACAGCCTATATCTTGATTCCTCACATAATGTTTGTTTATCTGAAAAACAGCTTGGACAGCAGAGTTATATTTAAAAGAATTCCATTATCCAAAATTCTAAAACCACTCATTGAACCACAGTTTTCATTTGTTGATATAGAACTAGCCGTCTGTAGCTTTGAAAAACTGGCAGAAAAACTTTGGTAATCACCAACATATGCAGAATTATGCATTTCACTTTCAACAGGACTATTATTTATTTGTAAATTTATTACCATAAAACTTACGTTTGCGTTTTCTAGAAGTACTTTTTGGCATTTTCGTTGAAAAAAAACTAAAAATATCGAGAAAAATAAATGGATTTAGTGACTTTTAAATGATTATCAAAGGACAAACTCGTACGTAAACAATGATTTGGAATGCACAGTTTAATGCCAATTTCTAAAACAAAATTCCGTAAATAACGTTGGCAGATGTAATTCGTAATATTATTAAGATGCTTAAAAAACTATTTTTGTGTTTTTATGTGCGTATATAATCAGTTTTCCTAACAAAATCATGAAAAACAGCAATGTAAACAAACATTTTTGCTTACTTCTGGTTTGCAGAAACGTACTTTCAGTTGTAAAATTTCACAGCCAAGCAATATTAAAATACCTAAAATTTGGGTTCTAGACAAGCTAGAAACAATATTCAAACAGATTTTGAAAGTAAAAGATCATTCATAAAATAGCAAAAATAAAAAATCAATATTTTGACAGAAATTGACGTTTCAAAGGTGTCATTATACCTTAAGCATAAATTATTTAAGAATTAACACTTACCTTAAAACAAATAAAGGAAGTCGATATAAACTTGTTGAGCAAGGATATCCGCAATATTCCGATGTGATTATAGATCCAAATGAAGCATTCAGGTGCACTCGGTAACAAAGAACACAGCAGCGGTGTAGTTTGTTCATCATGGCGCTTTGTGACGGTGCTGGTCTAAAAGAGCTCCATAAGATGTCTATATCAGTATCTTTTATAGACGTCGACAATAGAGACTTCATCTATTAGAGATCGAAACTTAGATGACTTATAGATGTATATAATACGTCTTAGATCTCTAATAGACGTCGAAGTGAAGTACGACTATTAGACATCTATTTTTTTCATCTTATAGAGCTCTATATTACGTCCTGGATGTCATGGATGAATTTCGAGCTCTAATAGATGACCATTAGCTCTGTGTGGTTGTGTGGGATGGCATTCGTTCCGCAAACTATCGGTGGGTATCTGAAGCTGATTCGTAACTCGAATTTTTGCTCGCAACTCAAGGCAAAAAAATGGCGGAGAGACTTCTAAAAAAACTCGTAAGTCGAGGTACCATTGTATTATTTAACTAGTGCTTATATTTCTTGCAGCTGTGGTGCTTTAATGTGCTATATTAGTATTTAAAATACAAGGCTGATTTTTGTCAAATATATATGAAGATACCGATTGGAAATATCTTGAAATGAAAAAAAAAAGAATTATTGAATACAAACACAAAATAAATGACTATTTCTTTGTTTTGTCCCTTTTCAGAATGTAGAAAGCTTCTTAGTGAAAGAAAAATGTTATTACCATTCTTTATGAGTGACTACAACTGATTTTATGATGGAAAAAGCTATTACATAAACTGTAATATATTATTTGAAAGAAATTGTAAACAAAAATTAACTCCTTAGAGACAAATATATATTCAAATGAGAAAATTAAGCCTTCATCAATTTTCTCCCACATTTCAAATTATCTCTGAAAATTAACCTCTTTCGAAATGGAATTTTCCTCGATAATCTCAGAAAGTTACTATTTGAAAATTATTACTATCAAACTCGTATAAATTAAAAGCCTTTAATTTGTCATGAAATTTACATCTATAACTGGATTAAGCTCTAGAGTTGAATTTGCTGGCGTCTCACAATTTCGATAAATATTTCATGTCATATGATTACTTACGACTTAAGGTGTGATTCATATGGCAATATTAAATCGTAAATACACTCCCTATTTTACTCTCGTAAGAGATTAAAACTTCCCAGAACATCGCAGATTGATAAATTTATAGAGAAAAGTTAATCTTTTTATTATTAAATGGAAACAAGTTATACAGAGTGCTTTGAAGAAGATTATCTTTTTATATTTGATTCCACTTATAATACAAATAGTCACAAATGAGTCGTTATTTACAAATGGAAAGTTATCTGCATTTACAGCATTTTAACGAAAGGCGTAAATTTTAGAATAAAATGTCGATTCTTAATTTGAAATTTCACTTTTGAAACATAAGGATCTGGAACTTAATGTTTAAAATCAAACTCTTAATGGAAATAATTGTAAGCAATTGAGCCGATGCCTATCTATCTTTAATTCGTGGCGGAAATTGTTCTCTTACACATCGAAAATTTAAAACTTTTTTGGACGAACTGCAAGCTGAGTATGGTGATTTGCTTTAACATAGTAATATTCGCTGGTTAAGTGCGGGAAAATGCCAGAAGAGATTTTTTACACTTCGAAAAGAAATTCATCTTTTTTTAACGGAAGTTGGCATCGATGAAGATTTGACAGCAAATTTAGGTGATAAAAATTTTCTTTGTTCACATGCTTTCCTAACAGACATTACAAATTATTTAAATATTTTGAATAAATGCTTGCAAGGAAAAGATCAAGATGTGTGTTGTCTTTATAAACATGTAACAGGATTCAGAAATAAATTAAAATTGTGGAAGTTAAATTTGCAGGAAAATAATTTATTTCATTTTGAATGTTGCAAAGAGATGTATGAAGAAATGAAGGCCTGTAACATAGAAGTTAATTTTGACATTTTTTAACTAAATTAGATATGCTTATTGAAGATTTTAATAGAAGATTTTCTCAATGTGAAGATTTAAAGATGAGCATTAATTTATTCAGTGATCCATTCAATATCGGTATTACCTCCGTTGAACCTAAATATCAAATGGAATTATGGGACCTTCAGACTGACCCATTCATTGCATCTAGTGGAGCAACTGGAATACAAGTGTTCAAACATTTGGATAAAGAAAATATCCAAAAATAAGAGATTTTGGACTTTAAATCATTTCTATGTTCGGAAGTACATATATCTGCGAGAGTGCATTCTCTGATATGAAATATATAAAATCAAAATTTAGAAACAGCTTGAAAGACTCCACTCTTGAAAATATAATTAGAGTTTCCACAACAAATATTGATATGGACATAAAAGAAATTGTTGCTCAACAACTACGGCCACAATGCTCCCATTAAATAGCTTAGGCTTAATAATATTCTAATTTTATTGTGTTTTTATTATTTCTTGTTATGTATTATTTTTAAGAATAACATTGTTTTGTCCGTTACTATGTGATATTTCATTTTAACAATAAATATAACGCAATATTTATTATGCAAAAATATAAACTTTATTGTCGAAAAAATGTTATTATCTTTGACTTTATTTTTTTCTTATAAATAAAATAACTTTTGAGTTGACATGAACTGACTTTTCATTTACCTATCCTTTTCGGCCCGCGAAATATTTGCTAAAGAAAAAATGGCCCGCTGGCTAAGAGAAGTTGGACAGCGCTGATCTAAAGTAATGTATAAAAACTTCGTATTTTCCAAAAAATTGTGGAATTAATCGTCTTATTTTCTTTGCATATAAACTTTTATAGTGTTACAATTTTTTCGCATTTTTATATTTAAAATTTGAAAGGTGATCTGATCTAGCGATATGAAAACTCAAGTTTTTCAAACACTCAAATAAATTTTAATTTTCTATGGGATTTTGAAATTTGTGTCCTTATACGATTAAAAATGGTGTTAAAATTCTCCATAATCTTGTATTAAAAGTCGAAATTGAGCGTATTTATGAGAGTGATAAAATAATATTACTTTTATGATATTTTAATAAATTAACCTTTATGTAGTATATTTCTCATTTTGATTTAAAAAATTATTTTGGCATATTCTTTGGAAATGTATGATTATTTACCAACAGATATTCTGAAATCCGTGCGCATGACTTATATTTTAAAGTTTCTTTAGAAAATACAAAATTAAAGAAATAAGGGATAGAAATGAGAATATGAAGTAAAATCAAAAGCAATCCTATTAAAGATTTTAACTAATAGTTTATATTGATATGCTCGACTCTAGATATACTACATGAATAAATATGTGTTTATGTAAGTTTGGCAAAAAAGGTTTTTAATCTGTTGGATGTGTATGTACATAGAACTTTTCAATTAAGGAGTGTGATGTAATCAACTATTTTTGATGAGCTACTTTTACAGTTTTTTTTTTACATTTAAGAGTTAAAACTCTTTAGTACATTTGGAATAGTTTAAGAATATAACAAGGGACACATATAAAAATTTAAATGTAAATTTAGTTTGTAAATAGAATGTATCTTTTGTAACATGCATCAAATGCTTGTATCTTTTAGTGTGTAACTGATTAACTGATAAATAAGGAATGTCATACGTATAGAAATGATGAAAATCCTGAGTGATATATATATATATATATATATATATATATATATATATATATATATATATATATATATATATATATATATATATATATATATATATATATACATATATATATATTATATATATATATATATATATATATATATATATATATTATATATATATATATATATTATATATATATATATATATATATATATATATATATATATATATATATATATTATATATATATATATATATATATATATATATATATATATATATATATATATATATATATATATATATATATATATATATATATATATATATTATTTTATTTTATTTTTATTTTTTTGCGGTAGACTTTTAAATGCATTAACACTTTGGGCAAAATATGCCTGGAACATTATTCAACTTTTATTACAAAATCATAGTCATAACTTATTCTTTTTTCAAACTACTAATTTTAAACTAATTGGTACTAATTTCAAACACATTGGTAATAATTGGAAACACATTGGTAATAAATGCAAGCACATTGGTAGCACAAAACAACTAATTAGTACTAATTTCAAGCACATTGCCTTCATAGGGCTGAGGATGAAAGTAAATCTGAATTGAGTAAACGATTGAGAGAAACCCTTGATGAAATCTTAGAAAAAATGAAGGACTCCCTTGATAAAGGAGAGATGTACAAGGAAGACCTCCAAAAGAAAGTATGTACCTTATTACCACTGCTTGTGTTAAGCATTTTAGTCATTCTAGGATCTTGAACGTGCCTGTGTTATTTCGCGATTTTGACTCTAATTAGATCATGTGTGTTTAAAAATTTGCTATATTTGTAAACAGCAAGTAAAATAGCCAATCTCCTATTAAAAATTAAAAAAAAATCGTTTTACAATTTTGAGTTGAAAAGATTTAGGAATTAGATAACTGGGAGTGTTAGAACTCTGCAACTGAGAGATAATTTTTGTATTGTTTCAAGCACTGGAGTATTTTCAAATTAATTTATAAAAAGTCTAGTTTAGTCTATTGTTAACAAACCCATTTTTATAAACTCCACTGTAATTTGTTCAACATAGTCAAAATATATAATCTAAAATGAGGAGTAGCAAATGTTAAAAATATATAAAGCTAACAGTGAAAAATTTCAAATTATTTGACGTATGTTAAAATTTTTTTTATAAAATTAAGTTTTCAAAGTAACCATTAGTATATCCGGTTGAACTTAGATATATTTAAAGAGTACAATGAAACAATATTATTTAATTGTTATGCACAACAGGATTTCCTTAAAAGTAAGTTTAATCTCTATGTAATACAAACTCTATGTAATCCTTAACTGTAAGGTCGCCCACTAATAATACGTCCTGATGAATTTAATTTTATACTAATATTGGGTCAAAAAGTAAGCTAAAAGTAATTTAGCGTAAATTGAGGATTTCTCATTCTTCCGATCGAATTTCGAAACTCATCCATCTTTCCTCTGTAATTAACAATGAACATGTGGTAAATAATAATGTAACAATTCTACAGCAATGTAACATTTTGATTTTAACAAAACTTATTTTATTCTGTTTTTACTCATTAAGAGGTACCGTTCTTTTACAAATAGGAATCTCCCGAGCCCCGAATTAGCTGTAATAAATAAGAGAGCTCCAAACTCAAGAGTTTTAGTATTATGTCATATATCAGATTTAAAATGAGCTTCAAAAATACAGAAGGATAAAAAATATACGTACAATAGAAACGAATTAAAAAATAAAAATTAAAAATATTTAGCCACTAAATGCATCTTAATGCATTATCATATCTTCTTAATAGGAATCATAATCTATTCCCCACACATACCAAAAGAATATCAAATACAACACTAAGTTTTCTATAGCTACTTATTATAACACTAACTGAAAACCCGTACTTTGCTACGGAGTACATTCAAATTAAATACAACGGTCAATGTAGGCAATTAATGCCAAAAGTATGTATAAATATATTTATAATAAATAAAATGATCAATGCAATTGGTGTGAAAAAAAATGAAAAAATATATTTATAAAAAATTCGTAACGGATATTTTTATAGACAAAATAATGTAGAAGAAAATATTCAAGACATCTAATAGAACTAATAGAACATGCTAAATACATCTAATAGAACATGCTAAAGAATATAGTACAGTTAATATAGTACAGTTTGAGGAACACATATCTTTTACTGTATTTTAATATTTTTTGGATAATCCCTAATCGTCTGCCGCATTATCAATAAAATAAATATTATTCTTGTATATAACGTTATCATGCACGTGACGATAAATTAATTTAAAGTACCAGGAAAAAATCACGTGACCAGCATTTAATAAATTAAATTCTAAAACTTAATCTTTAAAAATTCACCAAAAATAAGAAAATGGAGGTAAAGATCCGAAAAAGATCTCATTTGAAAGAAATTTTTATGTTCTTTCTCGTGATATAAATTTTATAATCCCCAAATTATTATTTTAAATGCAAACTTAAAAAAAGGTACTAAACCAGCTTAAATATTAAATTTTAAAAAATCTACCCTTACACTATAAGAATAATCGCCATGCAAAATTTCAGCCCTTTAGGTCCATCGGTTTGGTCTGTGCGTTGTATGACAGTCAAGCAGTCAGTGAATGAGTCAGTTACGGAACTGTTTTATATATAGAGATTAGAAAAATTAAACTTACCTGCAAGGATTGCTGTGTGTTTTCTCTTTAAAATGCACCATTTTTATAAACACTTGTTTTATAATAGAACTGTTTCTTATACACTTAAAAAATATTTGTGGTAACACCACAAACATATGTAAGAGAATTTTTCAGAGTTTGAATTTTCACCAACAGCTTCAAGAAATCAGGGAAAAAATGAAGGAAATGAGAATCAACATGGGTGAAAAAGCCAAGGAATTGCTGAAAAAAGTGAGAGAACGAGTTAGGAACTTCTGGAGGGATCTGCTTGAGAAACTGAAAGAAAAAGACAAGAGGTCTGTCGATGAGCAACGCGCTGACATCAACTTCCGGGAAATGTTCAGGAAGCTCAAGGAACAGGTAACTCTTAAAATATTTACGCTTATTTTTGTCATATCTTTGCATTTGATACCATTTGAATAGCAGAAAAAATGGATAGAAAAGACAATAAACACTTTTTTGTGATTGAGAGAAGTATTTCGCCCTACAAAGAATAGAAATAAAATAAGCTTTTGGATATGCAAACTTTGTTGTCGTTGTAAAATATATTTTACATTATGGGATTTCCGTACGTCTGCATAATATTTTATAAAAAATTCTCAATAAGCAAGAGTGTAAGTCCAAAATATGCCTTATAATCTCAACAAAAAAATGTCGCAAAAAACAAGAAATAATACAACTTTGCTTGGACAAACGCTGAGTTTTCAATAAAAGTCTCTAGATTTTGACATAATCTGATTTTTTTTTCTGATACACACACACACACACGGAGCATGCTCATCACATGACCGAACTTTTTATAAGTGACTATTTTATATATTTTCAGTAACTCTTTCAGTAACTATGCGGCTAACGAAAGAGCCGAAAGGCAAGTTTTTATAACAAACTTCCATTTTCAAAGTCCGGTATGAGCATAATTTGTCGATCTACGTCAGACTGCTTAACTGCGTATGTGCATAAACTATTAGTCCGATTAAACTAGGTGACAATTAAAGAACAACGAATGTATATCAAATTGTGATGCAAACATGGTAAAAATTATACAGACGCATTTCAATTGCTTAACCAAGCATTCGGAGAGGACGAGCTCGGTGATACGAGTGGTTTAAGTATTTTAAAGATGATAGAACATCGGTTAGTTTGATTCCAGGCTCGGACGATTTGAAACCGGAGATTTACTCTAGTGTGAAAGTGGTAATGGGAGAATATATATATATATATATATATATATATATATATATATATATATATATATATATATATATATATATATATATATATATATATATATATATATATATATATATATATATATATATATATATACATATATATATATATATATATATATGTTTGTGTGTGTGTGTGTGTGTGTGAGAATGTTTGTATGCATATACGTAAGTATGCAATTTATGTACATTTATGGATAGAGAGATAATATTTTGTTTTTCCTACTGGTGTTTTTTTTTTAAAATAAATTTTAAATGAACTATCCATTTCTATAAAACATTCATTTATGAGAATAGTTTATCTTTTTTCCTAACCTCAAATAATTTGATTTTTAGCTCCTCCAGAAAGTTGACAAGGAAAAGCTGAAGGCTAAAGTTGAAGAAATCTTCGGCAAAGGAAGCGAGGTAAATATTCTGATTTGAAACAATATTCCCCATGAAAAACTATTACATTAGAACTACTTTTGGAAAAATATTTTCGTCGTAATACATACCATTGAAAATTCTGATAAGATTACGATCGTAATTAAATGAATCAGAATACAAAATCAAAGAAAGGATCGACATATCTGCAGATTATGCAAAAATGTTTGTGATTCGAGAGAAGACGTACATTAATAGAGAAAGACAGTCAGATATTCTAGAATTTTATGACAGTTCGTGCTGTAGAAATCAGTTGATACATAATAAACCGGAATTTAGTGTTCATATTCAAGACAATGGGATTAGAAATTCACATTCGTTATAGAATGATTTCACTAGGAAACATTTTTTAAAATTTCCAATGGCAGATTACAAAGACAACTGTAGACATAAAAATAAAACAGAGAAAGTAATAACAGTTAACAACAAAACTCTAATTAGTCTACATTAAAATCTATAATTCGATTTTGTGTCTTGTCTCCCAATATCGCTCCCAGAGTGATCCAGCAGCGAGTGCATGGCAACGACTTAAATTCAGGGAATCCATTTCCTCATCAATATTGCACAATTAATTTGCAAATTGGACTTGGAACAATGTTTATTCGATGCAGATGTTTTAATAGAAAGTCATGGCCAGTAGAAAGACGAAAGGCAGCCACTGATTTCTTTTTAGACCAAAACGGAATGTCCAAAACCCCAGCAATCCACACTTTTTGAAAATTCCTTTTAGTAACATCTTTCCAAAAAGCTTTTCTGTAATAATCTTTTCGCAGTGTGAAAAGGAATTGGATTGTCACTTATTTGTAGATCGTTGGCTCTACAAATAGTGCCACAGTACAATAAGGCCACAGTATGATGGTATCCATTGCATGACAACCCACAACGAAACATTAATAAAATATTTTAACATGGTTGGGAGAATAAACTCTGAAAATTGCATTTTTTAACTTTCGATATTTCATCACGAAAATTTGCCAAGTTACATGACTAAAAGTTTTTTATGATTGAAACGTTACATGACCAAAAGTTTTCTGTTAGGTAAGGATCAGATCAGAGAGGACAGTAAACTTAAAACTGCATGCCTTGAACATAATTTTAATAAATAAGACCTGCCTCATGAAATGTCAGCAATTTTCGACCATTTCTCTGTTTGATAACAAATATGTGTGTAATATATGTAAAAACTCCTCATATTTACAGTAAAACAAGTTATTGTCTTTACGGCAATGTAAATATTAAATTTCATGATGTTTTAGATGGCTGATAGTCTCTTGGATCTTATCAACAAGAAAGGTGACAAATACAAGCAGAAGCTGTTGGATCTTGTTGATCGTTTCTTGGGAAAGGATGAGAGAAAAAGGTCTGTCCAGGATGTATGGCAAAAAATCAAGGATTACTTCAAGAATCTCAACATCGACCTTAAAGAAAAATACATGAAATTCGGAGAATGGGTTAAAAATGTTTATGAGAAGGGACTCGAGAAAGGTAAAAGCAAGATGGAAAACATTAGGAACATCGCGAAAGAGGTATTATTTTTTATTTTAAAATTTTTTATGTAATTACACAGAAAGGATTTAATCCGCTCTTCATTCATTAAAGAAAAGAGCTCGAAGGCTAAGTTCAAGGTTATATGAGAACATCTCACGGATAATTTATTGGAAGTAAAGTGTTTAGAGCCTTAAAGGACATGATCGATCGAATTTCAGATCTTTAACTTGTATGACACAACAGTAAAGTAGTTTTAAAAAAATTAAATCTTTATGATAATCTTTAGAAATTCCTACGGCAGTCTAATGTGATCGAGTATTTGTGCGACTATATTTGGTGTTAAACAAAGAATACCATAGCAAATTTCATCTTCGAAATCATTCACTGATATACCGACTCTTTCAAAAAAGTGCAAAAGATTTATTGACTTTCCTACGGTGAAAAATAAATTATTTTTGATTTTAAGATGCAAGAATGTAGCTTATCAGAAATTCATTGCAACATCATTTTCGCCTTATGGACAGCAGTTAAGTACGTCCTCAAGAATTTCTTAATCTCACAGAAGATAGAATTAGATTTATAGCAATATCTATTTGGCTGTGAGTAAATCATATGTTTGGGTGTCACGTAGCTTTTATAAAATAATGTTTCCTAACAGAATTGTCAAATTTCATCTCCAATCGGATGTCTTACCGTATCACTAGTAGACGGTATGTCAGTAATTATTTTTTTTCGTAATTATGACGAGGCTTCCTGGCATTCTTTTTTACGAAAATCGCTCACCTTTAAGCAAATGCCTCGATTTTTTTGGTTCATCAACGGCTAAAATTTCTTTAGGTTTGAAAGATTATTATAAATTTTATATCTTAGTGGTTTATGATGTGATTTATATAAATATATTCGATGCAGTACTTAATATTGTCAGATTTAGGAGTAATCGTTTATAAAATAAAATGTCGTAAACGTTCAGTAATGAACATTTCAAAATTTCTCCCACTATTTAAAACGATTTGAGAAAAATTTTCTGTATCGAAGTCTACTAATATATCATTTAAATATTTTATGTAGTTTGTGGAGCACACAAAGGGTGTCAGCAAAGAAGTCGCAGTTGAAGCTTTGGAATTCCTAAAACCCTACAAAGAGGATCTGGGTAGCCTCTGGGATCAGGTCAAGGAAACCGTTAAGGATATTGTTCAGAGGAAGGACTAAGATGTTAATCCTAAGCATCTGAGTATGTAACTGTAAAATAAATGCACTTCTTGTTATAGATGTATATTTATTATCATTTCTTCCCTATCGTTACTAAGATTATACTAATCATGATTGGATCATTTCTTTATTTAATGGGAATTTGCAGGTATAGTTTATGGGAATGTTTGAAAACAATATATGGGCAAAAATTTTGTGCAAAGGGTTTCATTTAGTTTGGTTTTTAGCGCTACGGTCAAATTTTTGCTACACCAGAGCAAATTAGACCGGGATCTCTGTTTAAAGCCGATTCCGAACGCCTACTAACATCTATGCCAACAGTGGGACTCGAACCCACAGGATCTGACTAGAATGCCAGTGCCCTAGCCATTCGGTCATCCCCTGGCTTTTCGTATATGTCTGTTTATACTCAAAAATATACTACGGAGAAAGCTCTGAAATGTTGAAAAAGATTCACGACATTAAACTCATTCTATTTGAAAAGTTACATACTAAGAAATCACATTTCTTTTCACTGTTCAGAGTTAAGCATATTCTTGTAATATTTTACAATAGATCATTGCTAAATCAAACATTCTAAAAGCGATTTTAATTATATTGAGAGGAAAATCTTCATATATAAGTCAAGTGAGAATTAAACTTTCACATGATAAGGAAGTATTTATAAATACTACTAATTAACTGTTCATTATCAGTTGGCTCTTTGATGCAATATATCTGAACCATGAGCTTTATCAATTGATTATTCGAAACATCCCCACACATACAATTGTTGTTTATGAGACTCTTACTGTCAATTTGGCAAGTAATAACATTATATTTATTGTACGCTAACAAAAGAAGAAACAAAAAAACCTTCCATAACCAAAAATACTAATTTCTTATTAAGTAAAGAAGAAAAAACTTGTTGACAAGAAAACTAAACGACAGGTCTGCGGAATCATTCAGATATTTTGTTCACAGTGATACTAGCAGTGATATTAGAAATTTCTCGCAGTGATACTAGAAACTTCTGATGCTCGATGGATAAAAATTTTGGAAAAAAAGGAAAAATGTCGAATCCCGAAAATTAAAAAAATATAGAGGTATCCACGGGATTTGAACATCAAACTGTTGTCCCAAAAGCTAGATCTCTAACCTCTTCAATACCGTTATTCTCACTTAATGCAACGATACTTCAACAAGCGACCACGTCTCGAGTTTCCGTGATCGCTGAGGGACTGTAAGAGATATCAGTAATTATGGTTCGGTTTTTGAAATTTATTGAAAAGAAACATACAAGTCCATCGAAAATCTGTAATAAAAAATTAATCAGGGAAATTTGTGTGTCTGATAAAAATTATACCCGTGGGAATTTTATTTTTAAAATCGTATATTTTTGAACTAATACTTGCCAATGGTAGCTTAGGAATAAATACTGGTAAATAACCCTTGTATAGTACAAAGAATTGAAAAAAATGGATTTGATATCGATTTCCATTTTCCTAGAGTATTCCTGTTATTGCGATGGAAACGTCTTTCATCTATAACTTCATTTCCGGTTTAACGATGCAAAAGTTTCTCTAAGCGCAAATAAAACGACTGCTAATTTTAGCTGCCCGTTGGATACAAATTTCTGAAAATATCGGATTAACCACAAATTGCCAATGTTAAAAAGATAGAGATAGATATCTGCGGGATTCGAACTCGCAAAAAGATACCTTAGAATATATCACACCATCTACTTCGCAAACATGATCCTTGCATTTGCCCAATCTTGAGATTCAGGAAGAAACGAACTCGCCCGAAACTTTCGGGATCGCTGGGGGACACTAATCTATACGAGATACGCATAATCATGACCAGATTTTTAAAATTTAATGCATAAAATCATACAACTTTATCGGAAATCAGAAGTACAAAAAATGCATGAGATTATAGTGTCTGATAAAAATAATGAGCATGGGAATTAATTATTTAAAGTCATATACTTTCAAACTACAGTCGATCGTTTACAACAGGGGTTCCCAAACTTATTTGGCTTACCACCCCCTCTTCAGAGAAAAAATATGTCAGCGTCCCCTCTCCCTGGAAATTTACCTTTTTAAGTGAACAAACAGAGGTGCGCTGATATATTTGCGTCCTTTTATGTAACTACTCGATTTATTACCCGGCTTCGCTTTGGGATTCAGTTTCTGTTATTATTTTTTTCAATGATTATCTTTATGTTATGAAGTTCTAAAGTTATAACAACTCTTAAACAAATTAATTTAATTTTTTCAGCAATAAAATGTTCATTTATTAACTAATTTGTTGTTATTATTTATACTTGCCAGTACACAGCACTTTTTGTTTCTTTTTTATCATCTGCGTTAATGCAATTCTTAAAACTAAATTTTCTGCTACGTTTCAATGCCACTTTCATACTTTCTTAATTAGAATATACACGTCTTTCATGATTGTAATTCTTTCTCGAAACTAAATTGCCTGCTATGTTTCAATGTCACTTCAGTTATATAAATGATCGAAAAAGAAATATTCCGGCGTTGCCACGTGTATGAAAATAATATATCAAATTCATTCTTGCATGCGCCAATATATGAAAAAATCACGTTTTTAATTTATGTCTATTTATTTTTACGCAAATGTTATAATTTAATTGGCAACAATGAAATATTACAATCGCTTTAAACAAAAATATCCGTTGATACCGTGCAAACTTGTTCTAATTTAATTCGAGAATGGAACGTCGAAGCGGTATGAAAATAGTCACATTCTTCCTGATTTTCCAAGCACATTAAACCGTATAAATTTCATCAAAGTAAAGCTCTCGGTTCTTGAGTTTTTGTGAGTCACACACACATACACACACGACCCATTTCCCATTTCTGCTTTATATATAAGACTATCAGAAAACCCGCACTTCGCTACGGAGTACATTCAAGTTAAATACAACGGTCAATATATGCAATTAATGCCAATATAAATATATATATATATATATATATATATATATATATATATATATATATATATATATATATATATATACGTATATAATAAGTACGACGATCAATAATTGATTAAAAAAACACAAAAAAATTATTTATGCAAAAATCGTAAGGGATATTTTTATAGACAAAATAATGTAGAAGAAAATATTCATATTAAACCTAATAGGACATACTAAAGAATATAATACAATTAATATAGTACAGTTTGAGGATCATATCTTTTACAGTATTTTGATATTTTTTTGGATAATGTCCAATCGTCTGCTGCATTAGCAAGGAAAATATTATTTTTTTGTCTATTTAGTTGTTATGCACGTGACGATAAATTTATTTTAAGTACCAGAAAAAGAATCACGTGATCAGCATTTATAAATTAAACTCTAAAAATTGATCTTTAAAAATTCACCAAAATTCAGAAAATGGAGGTAAAGATTCGAAAACCATTTCATTTTGAAGGAATTTTTATGCTTTTTAAATGCAAACTTTAAAGAACGTTACAAAAACAGCTTACAAATTTAATTTTAAAAATATCTAAGAATTATTTTTCAAAAATCTCTCTTAGTGCACCCCTACACTATAAGAAGAATCGCCATGCAAAATTTCAGCCCTTTAGGTCCAGAGTTTTGGTCTGTGCGTTGTATGTTAGTCAGTCAGTCAGTTAGTGAGTCAGTCAGTTACGGAACTGTTTTATATATATAGATAATTCTACGTGTGTCCTAGTACATCATAAAGAAATATGTTGGTGTAAATCAGATACCTTGAAGCTTGAAATTATAAAATTATTTATTAAAATCAATGAAAGTTATATTCGCATTACACACAGAAAATTAAGATAACGGAGGATAATATTAAAGTAAAAATCACGAATAACGTTAAAACGTATCCAAACGAGAAAGATGAAATTGGTGCCCTTCTATCAATTTATTAATGTTCGGCTTTATTTTTTGTCAGTAGCATTCTTAAATCCTCGCAATTAGCAATTAATAATGTTTTACATAATTTTGATAAAATTTCAAGAAATTAAATAATATTTTCAAGGTTAGAGAAATCCCGGAATATAATTTTTACTGTACCTCAAATCTAGTGTTAAATATAGGGAACGATAATTTCAAATCACATGTATTAACAAGCAGCTTCAGTTGAAGAAAAAAATGATTGCCAAAGTATGTGTATTATTAAGATGGAACGGATTTAGCCTAAAATGCCAGTTCCAGTCTAAGGATGCAAAAGTTTCTTGAAGCAAAAATTAAACGAAAGCAGTGAGGATCAAATTATATATATATACATATATATATATATATATATATATATATATATATGTGTGTGTGTGTGTGTGTGTGTGTGTGTGTGTGTGTGTGTGTATTCGCAGTTATATTGACTATTTCCGCTTCTATACGCATTAATTTTTTTTAAATGATAAAATTCGAATCCCCATTTAAAAAAAAATTGTGGCATCTGCGGGTTACGATCCTTCAAACTGGTCTCTCAAAGCCTAGCACTCTGTTCATTTCGCCATCGTATCAGTTACTGTTCGTCAAATGTGTTGTTGTTACTTATGCCACTTGGCCGATAGCAACATCAGACGAAGTCCCGAAGGCTATGGGCGATGATGGTGTGGCTCCTGTTTTGACTGGCACCACAAAGGTCGGAGTCCGACTTGGCTTAAGGACCGGTACCGTAATTTTGAACCGAGTCAAGAGACTAGACCGGTAATCTTAACCCCGCACCTCCAGAGGTAATTTTTGAGAACTTAGAGAACATTGCAGCCACGACAGATTTTTCGTGTACCAGCCGCCATTGGTGTACATGGCAGTGGATTTGTCTGCGACGAGCATTGAACCAGTGACTTTCAGATCACCAGCCCGCTGCACTTGCCAACTGGGCCCGTTCATCAAAGGTAACGATATTTAAAGTAAAGGCTACGTTCTAGCACTCTACAATGCCTAGCACTCTATTAATTTCGCCGCCGTGTCTCTTACTGTTCGTCAAATGTAACGATACTTAAAGTGACGGTTACGTCCGATGCTTCCGCAATCGACCTTAAACTGCACGCGATATTCGTATTTACGGTCTGATTTTTGAAATTTATTGGATAAAATTATACAACTCTGGAGAAAATCTGAAGTACAAATATATATTATTTTTATTCCTAAAAATAAAAAAGGGTGATTTACCACGAGATGCGAAATCCCAGACTACTCTTTGGAAAGTTAGTATTCTGTCCACTTCACCTATCCCAGTGGTCGGCAAACTCATTAGTCAACAGAGTCAAATATCAACAGTACGACGACTGAAATTTCTTTTGAGAGTCAAATTTTTTAAACTTAAACTATATAGGTAGGTAAATTGTTATTAACTTAATCAGGATACTTCTAAGCTGGCCTTTGTTAAATGCGTCCATAATCTGATTGAGGTACTTCGCTGAGGTAGAGCCCTTCCAACTCTTCCATCCATAGTCGTCTTGTATACTTATTTCGTCTATCTCCTTTTGTTCATCTTCTCTATATGTCCAAAACATTTCAATATACTTATCTCAGTCTTCGACACTACATTTTTCTTTCACTCAACAGCGCTGCCTAAAATTAACTTAATAGCTTTACTCAAAGTTTTAAGTCTTAATTAAACTATAGGTGCGTTGAATAAAACTTGATATCATACTTAATAATGATAGTATAAATTGACAAAATTAAATTGTAAGGTATCCATAAAATTAAATCATGACAATGACAGACAAACAATGACAGACAATGGCCTTGCATCTCCTTGAAAAGTTTGGGTAAGTTAGGTTTTCATGCTGTTATTTTTACCACTGATCGTTCGTTACTTCTGGATAGTTCCCTTCTCAAATTGAAATGCTTTAATTTCTGTTTTAAGAAAGCGAAACGTTTCAAAACGTTTCCTCCTGATTACCAACGTACCTTGTTATGCAGCAGAAGATCTGCGTACTCATTTTCCATTTCAACTAAAAATTCTTTAATTTGGCGATTGTTAAGAGCTTTCGCTATAATGGAGTTCATAATCTTAATCACCAACTCTATGACTTTCTTCTGGAAATGTCTGCATACAATGCGCTTCTTGAGGAATGATACAATGGTAAGTAAGTATCTCGTTATTGATTTTTCTTTTCAAAATGGCAACAATCCCGTTTCTCACGCCGGTCATACTTTTCGATTTGTCTGTTGAAACTGAGACAATTTTATTGAGTTGAATATGATGATTTTCAATGCACTCAATTGCAGCATTTGCTATATCCTCTCCACGTGTTTGACCTTTGAGTGGCAATAATCCTAAATGTTCTTCTTTAGGACCTGTACATGAAATAAATCGTGCAAAAAGTGAAACTTGCGTTGTTTCATTTATGTCATAAGACTCATAAACTGCTATTGAAAAAGCTGAAACCAATTTAAGATCTTCGACTTGCTGGTTGGTTATATTCGAAGACATTTTTCTAGTCTAGTCTTTCCTGCGGGGACACGCGCTCGGAAGTAATACATTGTAGAACCCGATGCAAAGATACGGCTTGACGATACGCGTTGACATTTGACCTTTCTGGAAATGTTTTCTCATTAAGTCGCTTCAGAGCACTCATCTAAAGATAAAGACACATAAACACCAACTGGGTATGTAAAAAAAGAAATAAGAAAACCAGTCATTATGAAGTTTCAATCGCATTATACGTGCGTACCAGCACGTCGTATTTTTAGAAGAGCCACACTCAACAGAACCAAGAGTCGCATGTGGCTCGCGAGCCGCGGTTTGCCGACCACTGACCTAGCCGGACCATACCTAGGGCGCTGGCAGTCGGTACCAGAGTCCGTGGGTTCCATTTCCACTGTTGTCATGGATGTTTGGAGCCGTTCGGAATCGGCTTTAAGCAGTAGGTCCCGATATAATTATCTCTCGTGTAGCCAAAAAACAAAAACAAAAAACAACTGTGACTGTCTCAACCAAACCAAACTAAACCTGTACACTTCACCACCGTTTTTCTTGCTTTGCGCAATTCACACAAATAAACGACTACGCCCGGTGCTTTCACAATCGCTTGCGGACATTATACTATCTACTTTAACATGATGGAATTTATTATATAAACGTTTTTAAACTTCCTATGTCAGACTCCGTAGTAAAGTATTACTGACATGAATTTTGAGGAAAGCGCATAACAGGAACATAAAGATTTTTTATTATCCCCCGAAAAATTAAGTGGTTCTTCTAGTTTCGATCTTATAAATAGTAAGTTAAGTTGGTGTAATTGGTCCCATGGGTTAACTCGGCCATCCCCTCCCAGATTTTTCCTTTGCATATTAGGTGGGAATTTCCCCTCTGTTGTGGCAACACTGGTCTATTTTCCAACAATCTATCTTACAACATTGGCAATTACCTTGAAAAATTATTTTTAAAGGTGGGTAGACTTTTTTTTTTTTCTAGATATCAGCATTGGATCCATTTACCCAGCCACAGATCCTGTTGTTTCTTATGAGAAATCGATCTGGGTGGTCCACTTACCCCATTTATCAGGGGAACTGGGCACATCTGTAATTAAACAAAATACAATATTTATATAATATATATTTATATATAATAAAAATCAATATGATAGCTTAAACAGACTCCCTGAGACTTACTAAAAGGCATGAAATACAAAGATTTTTGAAAATTATACATATTAGTATAATTTTAATGTGTTAAAAGTATTGTATATAAAAAAGTTCAAAATTTATGGTCCAGTTATCCAAACTTACCTTACATCAAAACGATTAATATTTCTGGACAATTATTAAGAATAAACCTGCATGTTCGTGTTTATGTTCCACCAATCTACTAAAAAATTAAAGAAATAAAAGGAATCTCTGTGTATATTGAGATACTGATTTATTTTCTAAAACAGTACATAGTTTTCATTAAAAAATAATTGAAATTACTTTAATTTTTGCGAATAAGTATTATTAGCAATCAGTTTAGCATTTCACTTTTCTTAATTCCCATACCAAACTAAGCGTCATTCTTGATACGTGTTGTGTTGACTCAGTCAACGTAAGCATACAAGCCACAGCAGCCAGCTGTAAATGTATAATTTCATTTTTGAAAAGAAAAACTCGATTCGTCACTGAGTCTTACATTCTCACTGTTGGCTGTGATAAAGGTGAGGTAAAAAATCTTCCACGTGGAACCTAAAATATAGCCGTAAGTGAATTGTACGTTTCTTTAATTTGCTGTTTTATTAAAATATTTATGCGATATTTCTCTTGCTGAACTTCTCAAATTTATTTTGCAACTTATCATATGCAGAAGGTATTTTTTATTTTGATTTTAAATATATTAACCGTAATAAATAAAACCATAAAAATGATTAAAAATACATGCGTTGGAAACTTTATAGACTTTTAAAAACTATTTTAATATCATCGACGTATTTTTAGAAACTGCTTTAATTTTTCTCGTTGCTGAAATGCCTTAGTGCTATAGTAAGAAAATCTTTAAATTATTCCAAAGGAACGTTTATACTCCATTTGATATTTTTAGCCCAACTTGGCCGAAAAAATTGCAATGGTTTTTCTAGTCGGTGGTTTAAGTATTTTCATCAACTAATTTTTTATATTTAAATTTATATATAAATATAAATGCACATATAAATATCTAACTTGGGACTCATTTTTTATTAACATTACATTTTATTAAACATTTACTTTTTACAAATCAGAACTATGTTAATTATAAGGTGACATTTTATACGGATATAATAGATTATGAAAATAAATCCTGTAGTTTCGTGTCCATATTCAAGTCTCAGAAGTCCTGTAAAATATGAGGAATTTCAGATCATTTTCGCTAGAGAAAAATATCCAATAATGGCAGAAATATTTTTAATTAAAAGTATAGATTGAATGGATACGATCATTTCTCATTAGTTTAACTGTAAGAAAAATTAAATGCTATTAAAGAGATCTCTCCATGCTATCCAGAGGCTTTCACAATATGAAGCAAAAATGAAGTTTAATAGACAGAGAATAATAGAAAATGAAAAATTAAGTGATAATCCTCTTGCTCCTGTTCTTTTTTTGCCTTTTGAAATTTATTAATTAACATAAACATTCTCCGTGTAGACGAGGTGTGTGGTTTGAGTTGCTCTCACTCACATTGTAACCGGATGGAAGTCATTTATCTGACATGACTCTTTTAGGCTATCAAATACCAGGATATTTTGTTCTGTGATGGATTTTTTGAGCATTTTAAATGTATAAATCCCTGTCACAGAATGATGTATGCTTACTTTTACGTTTGTATATCCTTTGTAAATGTCTAACCAGTATTTATATCATCAAAACTTATTATGTATCAGTTCATAGTGTAACAAAAATTTAGGAAATAATGATTGATGAATTTGATGAATTATCATTTCAAGTTCATAATATCACAAAAAAATTTAATATATTAATTGATGAATTCATAACATATCCATTCATATTATCTTTATATGTCCTTTTTTAATACTTAAACAAGTTTTCATAACATAATGTATCAATGTTCTTTATATCAAAATTTCTTTCAGATGAGAGCTCTGGTAATTAAAGGCTTTATTATAAGCCTTTTAGCTTCTTATTCTTCCGCTTACTTGCTTACAGGTAACAAATACTTCATTCATAAACTCATTTGTAACTTATAGATTTTATTTTGATATGTTTATCCTTTTGTTTTTTAAGGGGCACACTACCTTTGACTACACTGAAATGACCGTGAACATGATCAAATTTGAGCTACTGAAACTCCAATAATATTAATATATATATATATGTATAATTTTTTTATTTTATATCAAAATTACAATTCTTCAGTTATATTTTATACAAAAATAGAACTTGTAAATCCATAAATAATTTTTAAATTTTATTTTTAAATGTACACATTGCTAAAAAGGAAAAAAAAATCATTGGATGTTTTGCGCATCATAAAATTAAGAAATAGGCATAGAGAAACTATTTTTTGGTCAAATTAAATTAATAATATACTCAAGTTTAATGTAACAACAAAAAATATACAAAAATGTAGTTTAAATTGAAAAATGTACATAAAAAAATAAAATTTAGCAATCTTTTAAGAACTTTTTCAAGTGTAAAATTTTTTTTTACAAATTTATTTTTATTATTTTGGTTTTATTATGTAAAGAAGCTTAAATACAAATCTGATAAAAATTTTGTGTGTCTAGCACACATAGTTGGGGAGTAACAGTGCGCGTAATCCAAAAATTTACATATTTGAGAAAACTAAAGTTGGAATATACATGGTCATGGCAACAGAGTGAGCTTTACATAAACTCTCATAACTCGAGAAATAATGCGAATTTTTTTATGCGATTTTTTGCATATTGTGCAGATATGTCCCAAAAATCAGAATATAGCAAAAACCAAAAATCGATTTTTTGAAGTTTTAAAGGTGGTGTGCCCCTTTAAAATAAACTTTTAATTGAATTATATTTTAAAGGGCTTACATGATAGCATAGTTTGAAGAGAATCTAGGGGAAATTTATACAAATAATTACGTACCTTTCCTGCACTCTCTACATACCTCTCTAGCCTATACGAAAAGATAACGTTGTTCTACAACTTCAAAATATAGAATAATATTATTTAGTCAAATTTAAGTTTAAAGAGAGTGGAATTTGAAAATGAACTTCACAACCAAATCCATATTCAATAAGCAGCAAAACTTATGGTGAATGAAACTTGCTAATCGCCTTTGAAAAACCTTTTAGTGCTGACAGACATTACTCTTAAAAGCTAAAAGCAAGTATGTGAAATAACAATTAACTCAAAATTTAAGAAAAGGAAGAAATACTTTTCTTAAATCTCCTAGCATAATTTACTTTATATTTTTTTCCCATTTCTAATCATCAGTTAGAGAAATCAATTTTTTCGTCCCTATATGAAATTTGTTTTGATGAATTGAATTTACTAAGAAATATTTTTTAAAAAGATTATAAAGTTTTTAAACATCCAAACGCAGTATAAACAGAATTTTTATTCTTAAAGTATGCATTTGACTATCTGATTTTGATTTTATAATTATTTCAGCACAGTTTTCGAGAGAAGAAAGGAGAAAAGTTTGAAAAAATTATTAAAATATAAAAAATGATTACATCAGACATGCTCATAAAAGTATATCAACTAACACACTTTTGAGTTGAATGTCAACTATTAATATATTTTATTTTCTCACATTTCGTTAATTTTATCTCTATTTCATTCGTTTTAGGTGACAATGGACCTTCAGATTGACAAAAATATGTCCCCAAAACGATTTTTCTTTTCTTTCAGAAAATGATTCTGCAAATCATCAGCTTTAGATTAAAAAAAAGTATGTTGATCCGATCATTATTAACCGAGATCCGTTTCAGATCTTATAAGTATTTTTTTCAAACGTAAACATTGGAAATGTTAGTCAAATTAGAACTTTAAATGCCATTTTCTAAAAACAAGTTTTCATGTCGTTTCGGTAAGTTCAAAATGTTCCATGCGCCATAATTTTTCTTGAATTTTCATAAAATTTCATAAAATGATTATTTATATATGTTAGAATAAAACTTAGTAATCAATTCATTATACTATTTTAAAACAATTTAAAATTTTTACAATAAAAAATTTTTTTAGATAAAATTTTGCATAAAGTGACCTATTTTTATCGATTTCTTTTCTACTTTTTATAAATATGACTGTAAATAAAATATTGCTACTAACTTTTATTATAACTATATAAAGCTAGCTTAAGAGAGAAAATTAGATATCTGAGACAAAAATTAATGCGATTGGAGCATTTTTAAATCGAGTAATTAACAAACCGATTTTAATTAATATCTTAATTAATTACATTCTGATCTTTTTTAATTTAAAATTTCGCTCTCTAAACAACACTGTATAATTATGCAAAATTTTATAGCAATTGGTTAATAAATAAAAAAAGTTTTTCGTGGTCCATTGTCGCCTTAATAAGGACAACTGCCTAGAAAAATTTTTCTATGCATGTACTTACATCATGTTATGTACAAGTGTATATGTAAACACGTATTGCATAGTGCTGTAAAATATCTTACTTGTACTATATATATATATATATATATATATATATATATATATATATATATATATATATATATATATATATATATATATATATATATATATTTATATATACATTTATTTTATAGAGTTCAAAAGTCACTTTCTGTGGAAAGCGAATCTTGCTTTGATCCCTCTTCTTGAAAATCCATATTTCTTTGTGGATGCAAGCCCTCCCCCGGAAGAAGTTGCAAAGCTGTAAGTCCACGAGATCTTTACTGCTATTCAGTGTCTCTATTCCTTAGAGAAAAAATCATAGAATAAACTATTAAAAGATAGAAAGAAGGAACTTGTTTTTTGTGATCTGATGTATTCCATAGTTAACACAGTTAAAATAGGTTCCCATGAACATCCTGGGAGAACGAAAGATAATCCTAAAAACAATTTCGTTACTGTTAAATTTCAACATACACAATTAATGTTAAATTTGAGTTTATATGCGTTGAGATAAAAAGTAACTGGTAGTTTATTCTAAACATATCTGTAACATAAAGCTACACAATTTTAAAATTTTAACTATTGAATATAAGTTTTTCGCAATTTTTTCCAGCGCCTTTTGGTTGTTGAAAAGATTTAGTCACTTGGCATTTTTGGAGAAGTTTTTTTTGTCCAATTTGTCGCCGCAGACTGTCGCCGCTGACCAGTTGCATTGCGTTATTCTACAGGAACTAGAAGGTAACCAGTCATTTTGACGTCATAATACTAATAATGACGTCATAATGGAAAAAGTATATGAAAGTTAAAAAATATCCCGTATTATCTAACAATATTCCATTTAATCCACACCTTGTAAAAGCAAACCCTTTAGTATTTTTTATTTATTTAGTTTTTCATGCGATTGGAGTAGTAGACTGCCATCCAGTTTTTTACTGATCACTACGCGATATGAATACTTGAGCTACTTGATTCATTCACATTCAAGTTAGTTTACTTTCAGAATTCATCACAAAAGTAAACAGATTTTTAAAAACTGTTAAATATACAGCTAAAAACATCCAATTTTTTTAGTTCTGAATGTTTTATAGAAAAATAGGCTGAACAAAAGTGTTTTGATGGAGAAGATATTTGTTTTTAGATAAGAAAAAATTCGGATCCACATCTGAAATTGAAATTAAGCCTAACCGGCCGTTTGTTTACTGAGGGCTTCAATTGAAAGATGAGTACAGCCCGGAAGTGTTATAGAGAGACAACGGCTGTTATATATATATAATTGGGTTTGTGGCGTGCGCCAAATTGGCGAGATTTTTCCCCTTTTCACCTGGGCGCGAATTTCAACATTCGCTGGTCTAGGGACTTAGACAGGTTTTTTGTTGTTGATCTAGATACGTTTACACGTTGAAGAAGCACGTGTTGGATATCCTTAATAACTAGGTCTAAACTTTTTCTGCAGCACACTCTCCTACCCCCCTCCCCCTCCCCAAAGTAATCAGCTCTGCTTAAATAATAGAAATTAGTACAGGTATGTCTTTGCCTAATTACGATTGTTATCTATACGATCACGACCCACTTCACCACAATACCATTGTTAAATTTTAAAACCTTTGTCACTTGGTAACAAAACTTTAAATTATTATATAAAATAAACGGGAGAAGAGCTTTGATAGTGAGTTATACAGGCTAAAAGTTTAAGATATCATATCGCTGGAAAAATATTTAGAGTTTACTATCGAGTTTAATTTTCAAAAAACAGTGAAATTACTCACTAAGTACTTTCACATAAAAGTATATATTATTTTAGGATGCCATTAATATCCTCATATCACTGTATCAAAAGAATAAAATAAATTGTATTCATGAATGGTTTAAATAAAATCCCTGCACTTTCTATGCATTGAGCCAAAATCGTACAGTATTTAATTGGACTGAAAAAACATGCCATAGAACATATCATAGAACCATAAAATTAAAGTGTTGTGATGTCAGCGTGCTTATAATCGATATTTATGTTCAGTCAAGTTTATAAGAATATAACCCGTTTAAAAAAATAAAAAATATGTAAATCAAGTATCTCACAAAAGAAACGATAGATAGACGAGTTTCATGCAAGATGGAGCACACACAATGTGTTAAAAATGTTGCGAAAATTCAATGATAAAAAAATTAAACATAGTCGTGGGGGAAAATGATTGATCTTTTTTAGAGGTTTGAAGTATAAATATGGTTTTGAACTCACGGCACGATGATCAAATTAAAAAAAAAGAAAGATTTGCGACTATCCTAAAACAGTCTTGATACACAACTTTGTGTAACCTACTTATTTTGAACTAACAGCTTGATGAGTAAACTTAAAATAAAAGTATGGAACCTAAAACAATCTTAATACACATAACAGCTTTGTTTATCACTCCGATCGTCCTTTAACGCAACGACCACTTGTTTATTGACGTGTAATTTGAAACTGAATGACTCAGGCTAACACTTAACAGTAAATATCCATATACATTCATCATGTATTAAAGCAAAGACAGTTAGCGAAAAATAAAATGATCCAAGTCATCGCCCCAGAAGCTCTCTAGCTCGCCAATACCTTGCAGTATCCGAGTCATATCCATGGAGATGCACTACAGCTGTGCTAAACACACCTGCACCGCTGTAGTGCATACACTGTGGTACCTTACGAGTCTAATTCGTTCCGTGATGGAGCTCGTAACTCGAATTACTCGTATGTCAAATCAATTTTTCCCATTGAAATAAATTGAAATGCCATTAATACGTTTCGCACCAGCAATTTTGTTTACATGTTTTTAATAAGCAAAATGTATTTATAAATAACATATATTGCATAAAAGCACAATACAATAGACTGTACTGCAATAAACCGGTTTTATTAAACATAATTTACAACATTTACTGTGGAAATCAAAGGACTTGAAATGCTGGCAGAGGTGGAGGAGAAAGGATGAAGTGAATAATTGAATCTTATTCGCTGAATTTTGCCCGTTTCGCCACTCTTGCCTCACTTTCATCTACAGGGATTTTCGTTAAAAAATTGTCCAGTGAGGTCTGTTTCATCCCCCCTTTCAGAATGTCTTTGAAATGAGAGGTTGGACTCTGTTCGGTTTCGGATGGCGACTCAAGTGTGGGCAGAACAAGCTGCCCCGTATGTTGAGAGTTAATCTCTCAACATACGGGAATAAATGTTGAGAGTTAATCTCTAGATTTAAGACTGGAAAATAGTCTTAGAAAAATATGTATATAATTGTATAATAATAGTACATAAAGGTTGAAAATATTATATGTTTCTCGTATGCTCATTTGACAAGAATGTTACATGGCGTTCGTTCTGCAAACAATCGGTGGGTATCTGAAGCTGGCTCGTAACTCGAATTTTTGCTCGCAACTCAAGGCAAAAAAAAAGGCGGAGAGACTTCTAAAAAAACTCGTAAGTCGGGACACTCGTAAATCGAGGTATCACTGTATTATTTAAGTAGTGCTTATATTACTTGCAACTGCGGTGCTTTAATGTGGTGTATTATTTAAAATACAAGGCTGGTTTTTGTTTGATGGCAGTGTATGAAGAGATCTTGCAAGTGATCCGTTTTTAAGGTAATATAAATATAAATACCAATAAAATTATTAGTCGTAGTACATCTTTATTTTAAGCTCAAATATGCAAGTCAAAACTCGATCTTGAATCTCCATAATGGTCTCCTCATACTGAATTTCCCAGATAATTATTATAAAATTTATTTAACAGACACTTTTATCGTTATTGAATAATTTATCGTAAAGATGGGGAAATATAAAAAATGATTATCGAATAAAAAAAGTTAACAAATTCACTTATCGGCTAGAAAATTTTGAAACCAATAAACAGATAGATGTTTATTTATAAATACCTTCAACGCAAATTCAGGCTTGAATGAAAATTTCGTATCAGTTATGCAATGACATAGATATCAGCTTAAACTTTTTAATAGTAGGATAAAATTATATCTGTACATCTTGAGTGTAAAAAAAAACACTCCTGTAACATTGAATAGGGTTTTATATGAAGAAAATAACAGTTAAAGCATGAGGTTATTTTTCCCGTTTAATTTTTTAAAACATATGAGTGCATCAATAATGATTGCCTTGTTGTAGACAAATTTATTTTCCTGTAAATTATCTTATCTATAGAAATAATAAAAGTTATTATTTATTCCTTCTTATCAATTTTTAACAACTTTAGTGAATGTTTTGTATAATATGAATACATTCATGTACGAAGCATAACTGATAAAAAATAGTTTTTTAATAAAAAATCATTCGTACAACATATCAGACCAAAATTGTTTTTTTAACATACTAATTATGAATAATAATATTATAAAAAATAAATATAAAATGTTGAAGACCAATATTTATATTTTATCCCATGGAAGTAATTTAAATTTTTATTTAAATAAATTTACCTGATTGTGATATTTTTTTTATGAAACTTTATTATAAACACTTAAAATTTAATTACAAGACAAACCTTTTATAAAACATAATATATTGTCAAATATATATAAAGATACCAATTGGAAATATCTTGAAATGAAAAAGAAACAGAATTAATGAATACACACAAAAAATAAATGACTATTTCTATGTTTTGTCCCTTTTCAGAATGTAGAAAGCTTCTTAGTTTAAAAAAAATGTTATTACCATTCTTTATGAGTGACTAGTACAACTGATTTTATGATGGAAAAAGCTATTACATAAACTGTAATATATTATTTGAAACAATTGTAAACAAAAATTAACTCCTTAGAGACATATATATATTCAAATGAGAAAATTAAGCCTTCATCAATTTTCTCTCACTTTTCAAATTATCTCTGAAAATTAACCTCTTTCGAAATGGAATTTTCCTCGATAATCTCAGAAAGTTACTATTTGAAAATTATTACTATCAAACTCGTATAAATTAAAAGCCTTTAATTTGTCATGAAATTTACATCTATAACTGGATTAAGCTCTATAATTGAATTTGCTGGTGTCTAACAATTTCGATAAATATTTCATGTCATATGATTACATACGACTTAAGGTGTGATTCATATGGCAAGATTAAATCGTAAATACACTCCCTATTTTACTCTCGTAAGAGATTAAAACTTCCCAGAACATCGCAGATTGATAAATTTATAGAGAAAAGTTAATCTCTTTATTATTAAATGGAAACAAGTTATACAGAGTGATTTGAAGAATATTATCTTTTTATATTTGATTCCACTTAAAATACAAATAGTCCCAAATGAGTCGTTATTTACAAATGGAAAGTTATCTGCATTTACAGCATTTTAACGAAAGGCGTAAATTTTAGAATACAGTCTCGATTCTTAATTTGAAATTTCACTTTTGAAACATAAGGATCTGGAACTTAATGTTTAAAATTAAACTCTTAATGGAAATAATTGTAAGCAATTGAGGCGATGTCTATCTATCTTTAATTCGTGGCGGAAATCGTTGTCTTACACATCGAAAATTTAAAATTTTTTTCTATGAACTGCAAGCTGAGTATGATTTGCTTTAACATAGTAATATTCGCTGGTTAATTGCGGGAAAATGCCTGATGAGATTTTTTACACTTCGAAAAGAAATTCATCTTTTTTTAACGGAAGTTGGCATCGATGAAGATTTGACTGCAAATTTAGGTGATAAAAATTTTCTCTCTTCACTTGCTTTCGTAACAGACATTACAAATTATTTAAATATTTTGAATAAATGCTTGCAATCAAAAGATGTGTGTTGTCTTTATAAACATGTAACAGGATTCAAAAATAAATTAAAATTGTGGAAGTTAAATTTGCAGGAAAATAATTTATTACATTTTGAATGTTGCAAAGAGATGCATGAAGAAATAAAGGCCTATAACATAGAAGTGAATTTTGACATTTTTTTAACTAAATTAGATATGCTTATTGAAGATTTTAATAGAAGATTTTCTCAATTTGAAGATTTAAAGATGAGTATCAATTTATTCAGTGATCCATTCAATATTTATATTACCTCCGTTGAACCTAAATATCAAATGGAATTATTCGACCTTCAGACTGACCCATTCATTGCATTTAGTGGAGCAACTGGAATACAAGTGTTCCAACATTTGGATAAAGAAAAATATCCAAAAATGAGAGATTTTGGACTTTTTTTTAACTAAATTTAGCTTGTAAATAGATTGTATCTTTTGTAACATGCATCAAATGCTTATATCTTTTAGTGTGTAACTGATTAACTGATTAATAAGAATTGTTATACGTATAGAAATGATGAAAATACTGAGTGATATATATATATATATATATATATATATATATATATATATATATATATATATATATATATATATATATATATATATATATATATATATCTACATATATATATATATATATATATCTACATATATATATATATATATATATATATATATATATATATATATATATATATATATATATATATATATATATATATATATATATATATATATATATATATATATATATATATATATATATATATATGTGTGTGTGTGTGTGTATATTATTTTTTTTTTTGCGGTAGACTTTTAAATGTATTAACACTTTGGGCAAAATATGCTTGGAACATTATTCAACTTTTATTGCAAAAACATAGTCATACCTTAGTCTTTTTTCAAACTACTAATTTTAAACTAATTGGTGCTAATTTCAAACACATTGGTAATAATTGCAAACACATTGGTAGCATAAAACAACTAATTAGTACTAATTTCAAGCACATTGCCTTCATAGGGCTGAGGATGACGATAAAACTGAATTGAGTAAACAATTGGGAGAAACCCTTGATGAAATGAAGGACTTCCTTGATAAAGGAGAGATGTACAAGGAAGACCTCCAAAAGAAAGTATGTACCTTATTACCACTGCTTGTGTTATGCATTTTAGTCATTCTAGGATCTTGAACAAGCCTGTGTTATTTTGCGATTTTTACGCTAATTAGATCATGTGTGTTTAAAACTTTTGCTATATTTGTAAACAGCAAGTAAAATAGCCAATCTCTTATTAAAAACTAAAAAAAATCGTTTTACAATTTTGAGTTGAAAAGATCTAGGAATTAGATAACTGGGAGTGTTAGAACTTGGCAACTGAGAGATAATTTTTGTATTGTTTCAAGCACTGGAGTATTTTCAAATTAATTTTTAAAAAGTCTAGTTTAGTCTATTGTTAACAAACCCATTTTTATAAACTCCACTGTAATTTGTTCAACATAGTCAAAATATATAATCCAAACTGAGGAGTAGCAAATGTTATATACAGCTAACAGTGAAAAATTCCAAATTATTTGACCTATGTTAAATTTAAAAAAAAATTAAGCTTTCAAAATAACCAGTAGTATATCCGGTTATAGTTAAATATATTTAAAGAGTACAATGAAACAATATAATTTAATCGTTATACACATCAGGATTTCTTTAAAAGTAAGTTTTATCTCTATGTAATACAAACTCTATGTAATCCATAACTGTAGGGTCGCCCACTAATAATAAGTCAAGATGAATTTAATTTTATACTAATATTGTGTCAAAAAGTAAGCTTAAAGTAATTTAGCGTAAATTAAGGATTTCTAATTCTTCCGATGGAATTTCGAAACTTATCTATTTTTGGTCTGTAATTAACAATGAACATGTAGTAAATAATAATGTAACAATTCTACAGCAATGTAACATTTTGATTTTAAAAAATCTTATTTTATTCTGTTTCTACTCATTAAGAGGTACCGTTCTTTTACAAATAGGAAACTCAGGAGCCCCGAATGGGATGTAATAAATAAGAGAGCTCCAAACTCAAGAGTTTTAGTATTATGTCAGATATCAGATTTTGAATGAAATTCAAAAATACAGAATGATAAAAAATATACGTACAATAGAAAGGACTTAAAAATTAAAAATTAAAAATATTTAGCCACTAAATGCAATTTAACAATGCTTTATCATATCTTTTTAATAAAAATCATAATCTATTCCCCACACATACCAAAAGAATATCAAATATACCACTAAGTTTTCTATAGCTACTTATTATAACACTAGCTGAAAACCCGTACTTCGCTACGGAGTACATTCAAATTAAATACAACGGTCAATGTATCCAATTAATGGCAAAAGTATGTATAAATATATTTATAATAAATACAATAATCAATGCAATTGGTGTGAAAAAAATGAAAAAAATATATTTAAAAAATATCGTAATGGATATTTTTATAGACAAAATAATGTAGAAGAAAATATTCAAATTAAATCTAATAGAACATACTAAAGAATATAGTACAGTTAATATAGTACAGTTTGAGGAACATATCTTTTACTGTATTTTAATATTTTTTGGATAATGTCTAATCGTCTGCCGCATTAGCAAGAAAAAAGATATTATTCTTGTCTATAACGTTATCATGCACGTGACGATAAATTAATTTAAAGTACCTGAAAATAAAATCACGTGACCAGCATTTAATAAATTAAATTCTAAAAATTAATCTTTTAAAATTCACCAAATATCAGAAAATGGAGGATTTCAGTGAAGATCCGAAAAAGATCTCATTTTAAAGAAATTTTTATGATCTTTCTCGTGATATAAATTTTATAATCCCCAAATTATTATTTTAAATGCAAACTTAAGAAAAGGTACTAAACCAGCTAAAAAATTAAATTTTAAAAAATCTCAGAAGAATTTTTCAAAAATCTTTCTTAGTGCACCCCTACATTATAAGAAGAATCGCCATGCAAAATTTCAGCCCTTTAGGTCCAGCGGTTTGGTCTGTGCGTTGTATGTCAGTAAGTCAGTCAGTCAGTCAGTTACGGAACTGTTTTATATATATAGATTAGAAAAATTAAACTTACCTGCATGGATTGCTGTGCGTTTTCTCTTTAAAACGCACCATTTCTCTAAAAAATTGTTTTATAATAGAACTGTTTCTTATACGCTTAAAAAATATTTGTGGTAACACCACAAAGATATGTAAGAGAATTTTTCCGAGTTTGAATTTTCACCAACAGCTTCTAGAAATCAGGGAAAAAATGAAAGAAAAGAGAATCGACATGGACGAAAAATCGAAGGAATTGCTGAAAAAAGTGAGAGGACGAGTTAGGAACTTCTTCAGGGATCTGATTGAGAAACAAAAAGGAAAAGACAAGAGGTCTGTCGATGAGCAACTCGCTGACTTCAACTTCCGGGAAATGTTCAGGAAGCTCAAGGAACAGGTAACTCTTAAAATATCTACGCTTATTTTTGTCATATCTTTGCATTTGATACCATTTGAATACCAGAAAAAATGGATAGAAAAGACAATAAACACTTTTTTGTGATTGACAGAAGTATTTCGCCCTACAAAGAATAGAAATAAAATAAGCTTTTGGATATGCAAACTTTGTTGTCGTTGTAAAATATATTTTACATTATGGGATTTCCGTACGTCTGCATAATATTTTATAAAAAATTCTCAATAAGCAAGAGTGTAAGTCCAAAATATGCCTTATAATCTCAACAAAAAAATGTCGCAAAAAACAAGAGATAATACAACTTTGCTTGGACAAACGCTGAGTTTTCCACAAAAGTCTCTAGATTTTGACATAATCTGATTTTTTTTCTGATACACACACACACACGGAGCATGCTCATCACAAGACCGAACTTTTTATAAGTGACTATTTTATATATCTTCAGTAAGTCTTTCAGTAACTATGCGGCTAACGAAAGAGCCGAAAGGCAAGATTTTATAACAAACTTCCATTTTCAAAGTCCGGTATGAGTATAAGTTGTCGATCTACGTCAGACTGCTTAACTGCGTACGTGCATAAACTGTTAGTCCGATTAAACTAGGTGACAATAAAAGAGCAACGAATGTATGTGAAATTGTGATGCAAACATGGTAAAAATTATACAGACGCATTTAAATTGTTTAACCAAGCATTCGGAGAGGACGAGATCGGTGCTACGAGTGGTTTAAGTATTTTAAAGATGATAGAACATCGGTTAGTTTGATTCGAGGCTCGGACGATTTGAAACAGGAGATTTACTCTAGTGTGAAAGTGGTAATGGGAGTATATATATATATATATATATACCGGGTGGCCATAATTAAACTGACAGTGCTCACAGTGTTCTGTAGCGCGATCTATTTGCGAGAATGACGCCACATTCTGTAGGAAGATTAAACGAAGGGGACGAAGGATTCCGCGAAAAAATAAATTAGTTCCAAAAGTCACCGCTAGGGGAATATTTGGCGCTGTGTAATAGAAAATAGAGTGTTAACAAATGCAAATTAATACGGAATAAAATTACCTTTTATTATGCACATTTTCTTATTTAGTTCAAGTGCAATATGGCAACACTTTTAAAAAAGCGTAAAATCTACATAAACACCGATAATGTCTCGTGATCTGCAATATCACGTACGCTGAGCAGAAGAAGAAGTTCTTTATTCAAATTTCACGTTACATCCATTGGCACAGTGCCAGCTGCTTGGGTTTTAAAAGGCAATGTGTTACGTTTCGAATCAATCGGATTAAAAGTTTATGTGCAATGTCTCCTTCTTTAGTCGAGCGTACGTAACTGGTCAAATTCTTTTACCTCAACCAGTGCAACGCGTCAGCCGCTCTTCGTGCTTTTAGAACGCACAAAAAATTGCGTAAAGGTAACGGTCCTGTGTCAGTTAATGGGCTAAAAGCAATGGTTGCGACGTTTGAGAAAACAGGTTCTCTGAAGGTTCAGTCAGGCAGAGGACGAAAACCTGTACCACAGGATACAATCGAAGCAGTTGCCACGGTGATTGTCGACAGAGGACCAGACAATATTGCTGCCACCTCTAGCGCTCGTGGATTAGCTCGGAATATGGATATGCCTTACAGTACGGTATGGAAAATCTTACGAAAGATTATCAACTTCTATCCGTACAAGATCAGCCGTGTACAGGAGTTATTGTACCCCGAATATGATAAGCGATTCACTTTTACTCTCACCTTTCTTGCCAGAATGGAGGTGGATGATGCTTGGCCGTGGAAAATCTTATGGGGAGACGAGGCCCACTTTTACCTGCATGGAACTGTGAATACCCAGAACTGCCGAATTTGGGATGACAAATCACCACATGCAGTCACAGAAATTCCCTTACATTCACCAAAGGTAACTGTTTGGTGTGGGTTCACAGCGGAATTTATCGTAGGTCCATTCTTCTATGAGAACATTACCCCGACAGGACCGGAAACCTGTTCTGTTACCGGAGAGAAATATCGCCACATGTTGAACAGCTTTGTCATTCTGGCACTTCGGCAAAGACAATGCCTGGGGGAAATCATTTTCATGCAAGATGGAGCCACTCCACACGTTGCTGTACGGGTGCAACAGCTGCTACGACAGAAATTCACAACAGAAAGAGTCATTAGCCGCTACTTTCCAACTGCATGGCCACCTCGGTCGCCTGATCTTACCCCATGCGACTTCCGGCTATGGGGTTACCTTAAGTCCAAGGTCTATCAAGGAGTGGTCCAGGACCTGGCTACGTTGAAGGATAACATATCGCGGACTGTACGGTAGATTCCTGCGAACATGTTACTTTCTGCTGTTGTGCATACTGTGCACAGAATGCAATATGTGGTCCACAACAACGGCAGCCACATTGAACCTCATTTGAATGCAAAATAAAAGATAATTTCCGTATTGATTTGCATTTGTTAACACTCTATTTTCTATTACACAGCGCCAAATATTCCCCTAGCGGTGACTTTTGGAACTAATTTATTTTTTCGCGGAATCCTTCGTCCCCCGTCTTGTTTAATCTTCCTACAAAATGTGGCGTCATTCTCGCAAATAGATCGCGCTACAGAACACTGTGAGCACTGTCAGTTTAATTATGGCCACCCGGTATATATATATATATATATATATATATATGTGATATATATATATATATATATATATATATATATATATGTGTATATATATATATATATATATATATATATATATATATATATATATATATATATATATATATACATATATATATTTATATATACATATATAAATATATATATATATATATATATATATATATGTGTGTGTGTGTGTGTGTGTATGTATATATGTATGTTTGTATGCATATAAGTAAGTATGCAATTTATGTACATTTATGGATAGAGAAATAATATTTTGTTTTTCTTACTAGTGGGTTTTTTTAAAAATAAATTTTAAATGAACTATCTATTTCTACAAAACATTCATTTATGAGAATATTTTATCTTTTTTCCTAACCTCAAATAATTTGATTTTTAGCTCCTCCAGAAAGTTGACAAGGAAAAGCTGAAGGCTAAAGTTGAAGAAATCTTCGGCAAAGGAAGCGAGGTAAATATTCTGATTTGAAACCATATTCCTCATGAAAAACTATTACATTAGAATTACTTTTGGAAAAATATTTTCGTCTTAATACAAACCATTGAAAATTCTGATAAGATTACGATCGTAATTAAATGAATCAGAATAGAAAATCAAAGAAAGGATCGACATATCTTCAGATTATAGAAAAATGTTTGTGATTCGAGAGAAGACGTACATTAATAGAGAAAGACAGTCAGATATTCTAGAATTTTATGACAGTTCGTGCTGTAGAAATCAGTTGATATATAATAAACCGGTGTTTAGTGCTCATATTCAAGACAATGGGATTAGAAATGCACATTCGTTATAGAATGATTTCACTAGGAAACATTTTTTAAAATTTCCAGTGGCAGATTACAAAGACAACTGTAGACAGAACAATAAAACAGAGAAAGTAATAACAGTGAACATCAAAACTCTAATCAGTCTACATTAAAATCTATAAATCGATTTTGTGTCTTGTCTCCCAATATCGCTCCCAGAGTGATCCAGCATCGAGTGCAGGGCAACGACTTAAATTCAGGGAATCCATTTCCTCATCAATATTGCACAATTAATTTGCAAATTGGACTTGGAACAATGTTTATTCGATGCAGATGTTTTAATAGAAAGTCATGGCCAGTAGCAAGACGAAAGGCAGCCATTGATTTCTTTTTATGCCAAAACGGAATCTCCAAAACCCCAGCAATCCACACTTTTTGAAAATTTCTTTCAGTAACATATTTCCAAAAAGCTTTTCTCTAATAATCTTTTAGCAGTGTGAAAAGGAATTGGATTATCACTTATCTGTAGATCGTTGGCTCCTTTCTTTGCCAGGAAATCTGCGCTTTCATTTCCATGAAGGCCACAGTGTGATGGTATCCATTGCATGGCAACCCACAACGAAACATTAATAAAATATTTTAACATGGTTGGGAGAATAAACTCTGAAAATTGCACCTTTTAACTTTCGATATTTCATCACGAAAATTTGCCAAGTTACATGACTAAAAGTTTTTTATCATTGAAATGTTGCATGACCAAAAGTTTTCTGTTAGGTAAGGATCAGATCAGAGAGGACAGTAAATTTAAAACTGCATGCCTTGAATATAATTTTAATAAATAAGACCTGCCTCAGGAAATGCCAGCAATTTTCGGCCATTTCTCTGTTTGATAACAAATAACATAATATCTGCCCTGTTGGTTTATGGAATCTATCATGAAGTATATATAAAATTATAAAATTATAAAATATGTATAATATGTTTGGGTGTCACGTAGCTTTTATAAAATTATGTTACTTAACAGAATCGTCAAATTTCATCTCCAATCGCATATCTTACTGAATCACTAGTAGACGGTATGTCAGTAATTAATTTTTTTCGTAATTATGACGGGGCTTCCTGGCGTTTTTTTTTACGAAAAGCGCTCACCTTTAAACAAATGCCTCGATTTTTTGGTTCGTCAACGGCTAAAATTTCTTTAGGTTTGAAAGATTATTATAAATTTTATATCTTAGTAGTTTATTATGTCATTTCTATAAATATTTTGGATGCAGTACTTAATATTGTCAGATTTAGGGGTAATCGTTTATAAAATAAAATGTCGTAAACGTTCAGTAATGAACACTTCAAAATATCTCCCACTATTTAAAACGTTTTAAGAAAATTTTTCTGTATCGAAGTCAACTGATATATCATTTAAATATTTTATGTAGTTTGTGGAGCACACCAAGGGTGTCAGCAAAGAAGTCGCAGTTGAAGCTTTGGAATTCCTGAAGCCCTACAAAGAGGATCTGGGTAGCCTCTGGGATCAGGTCAAGGAAACCGTTAAGTACATTGTTCAGAAGAAGGACTAAGATGTTAACCCTAAGCATCTGACTATGTAATTGTAAAATAAATGCACTTCTCGTTATAGATGCATATTTATTATCATTACTTCCCTATCGTTTCTAATATTATGCTAATCATGATTGGATTCTTTCTTCTTTATTTAAGTGGAATTTGCAAGTATAGTTTATGTGAATGTTTGAAAACAATATATGGGCAAAAATTTTGTGCGAAAGGTTTCATTTGGTTTGGTTTGGAGCGCTATGGTCAACTTTTTGCTACACTAGAGCTAATTAGACCGGGATCTCTGTTTAAAGCCGATTCCGAACGGCTTCTAATATCCTTGCCAACAGTGGGACTCGAACCCACAGGATCTGACCATAATGTCAGTGCCCTAGCCATACGGCCATCCCCTGGCTTTTGTGCAAAAGAAAAAGTTTCACGCGAATTCATATATGTCTGTTTATACTCAAAAATATATTGCGGAGAAAGCTCTGAAATGTTGAGAAAGATTTACGACATAAGACTCATTCTATTTGAAAAGTTACATACTAAGAAACCCCATTTCTGTTCAGAGTTAAGCATATTCTTTTAATATATTAAAATAGATCATTGCTAAATCGAAAATTCTAAAGGCGATTTTAATTCTATTCAGAGGAAAAACTTCATATATAGGTCAAGGCAGAATAAAACTTTCACATGATAAGGAAGTATTTAAAAATACTACTAATTAACTGTTCATTATCAGTTGGCTCTTTGATGCAATATATATGAACTATGAGCTTTATCAGTTGAATATTCAAAACAACCCCACACACGCAATTGTTGTTTATGAGACTCTTACTGTCAATTTCGTAACTAATGACATTATATTTATTGTACGCCAACAAAAGAAGAAAGAAAAAACCTTTCATAACCCAAAATAGTAATTTTTCAATAAGTAAGGAAGCAAACACTTGTTGACAAGAAAACTAAACGACAGCTCTGCGGAATCATTCAGATATTTTTTTCACAGTGATACTAGCAGTGATACCAGAAACTTCGGATGCTCGATGGATAAAATTTCGGAAAAAAAAGATTAATGTCGAATCCCCAAAATTAAAAAAATATAGAGGTATCCACGGGATTTGAACATCAAACTGTTGTTCCTAAAGCTAGCGCTCTAATCTCTTCAATACCGTTATTCTCACTTAAGGCTGCTATGTACTAACCCCATTGGATTCTCTCACTTCAATGTTAACTTATGGAGAAAATTTTTCCATTGATTGCCGACTTGGATCCAAGGATTTTTTTAAAAAAAATTGTACTCCGTCATAGAGAAAGAAAATTTACATTTGTATACATTTTTCGTTTTTTAAAAAAAATGCAGTTAATATTTTAAAATTTAAATTATTCGGGGAAAAATCTGGTATAGTGTGTTTTAAACGCTCATAAATTCCTTCAGTGGACGAAATTTATAAAATGAATCCTGTAGCGCTTTGCAGAAAAGTTCAGGCTATCTGACAATACCAATTTTATTTCATTATCAGCCTGTAAATAGTGGACAAATATATATTTTAAATAAAAAATTTGGGGGCAGCGCTTAACCCCCCTATAGAGAGAGAGCCATTACAATCCATCAAAATGTCAATCCTAAGGGGGGGGGGGTGGAACTCTCGAACTGTCAACTGGACTCCTCCCACCACAAGATTCTGCAAGAAGAGGAAAAGGGAAATACGATTTTTTTCTTAGTACATAGCAGCCTTAATGCAACGCTACTTCAACAAACGGCCACGTCTCGATATTCCGTGATCGCTGACGGACTGTAAGAGATATCAGTAATTATGGTTCGATTTTTGAAATTTATTGAAAAGAAACATACAAGTCCATCGAAAATCTGTAATAAAAAATTAATCAGGGAAATTTGTGTGTCTGATAAAAATTACACCCGTGGGAATTTTATTTTTAAAGTCGTATATTTTTGAACTAATAGTTGCCAATGGTAGCTTAGGAAAAAATACTGGTAAATAACCCTTGTTTAGTACAAAGAATTGAAAGAAATGGATTTGATATCGATTTCCATTTTCCTAAAGTATTCCTGTTATTGCGTTGGAAACGCCTTTCATCTATAACGTCATTTCCAGTTTAACGATGCAAAAGTTTCGCTAAGCTCAAATTAAACGACTGCTAATTTTAGCTTCCCGGTGGATAAAAATTTCGGAAAATAACGGCGATGACTCGAAAAGAGACAATTACGAAAATGCGGGCGAAAAGTCGTCTGCCATGACGATCTCTTAGTAAAAATGCTGAGATCACGTGATCAGCAAACGAAACTTTTTCATTATTCGATTGAAGTGATATAAGTTCATCATGTAAGATGCGTTTATGCGAGTCAACTTTCATTAAAAAAATCTAGAATTCCTCGGTTTTCAGATATTCTTTTTTTGTGTGCCTGAGTGCCTAATTATTATGTAGTGGAAAGAAATGGAGAGGTGAGTAATTACATTCTTTAATTCAACATATTTTGGTCCGTCAGAGCGCGTAGTCGAGCAAATGAATAAAACTTATTCTTATAATACGTATATTAAATCGAAAACAATTTGCATTGTATGTATAATTCGTAAAGACTGTATTTTGGTATCTTTTCTCGTACAATCGTTAGTTTATATTCTTAGTCATTACTATTATGCGTTATTCATTATTCTTATGCATCATTCTTAAATCTTATATTCTAGAACTTGTTTGTTTATAATCGGCAAAATGTCGCCTAAGTTATCGAAACAAGTTTTGTTCTTTGAACAACTTTGTAAAGAGATAGATTTATTTAAACAGAAAATCGAGGAATGTGAGAAGGAACAGCAATCAAGAGTAAAAATATTGAAAAATAATATAAAATCGTATGAAACTAGTTTATCA
Source organism: Dolomedes plantarius (assembly GCA_907164885.2). Classification (NCBI taxonomy): domain Eukaryota; kingdom Metazoa; phylum Arthropoda; class Arachnida; order Araneae; family Dolomedidae; genus Dolomedes; species Dolomedes plantarius. The sequence goes on along the minus strand of OU015491.1, from coordinate 170,055,241 downwards.
GATTCATTTAAAGGACTTTCGGTTAAGGAAAATGAGGATTACATGGATGTGTATTTGAGATACAAGGGGATAATTTTAGATTTGTTAGTTGAGTTAGAAGATAAAATGGAAGTTGCGTTTTTAAATCCGGAAATTCCGACAGAGTCAAAAATAGATGCAAATGCTAAGAATTCTTGAGTGAAGTTGCCGAAATTCGATTTGCCAAAATTTTATCGCGAAAATGAAAGTTGGATTTCGTTTAAGGAATTGTTTGTTTCCACAATTCTAAAAAATGAACAGTTATCGAACATTGAAAATCTGCAGTATTTACAAGTGTCAGTTCGGGGAAATGCTACTAAATTAATTCGCGGATTTGCTTTAAAAGAAGAACATTTAGATCAGTTCTGGGAATTGTTATGCGAACGTTATGAAAATAAAAGGCAGCTTGCATTAAGTCAAATAAATAAAATATTTTTGATAAAAATCGCCAAGTCCAATAATTCCAAAACATTAGAGTTACTAGACACGTGTAATGAAGCTGTCAGAAATTTGAACACATTGGGCTTGGAATCGAACGCTCTAAGTGATTTAATGTTAATTAAATTTATGGTAGGAAAATTAGATGAACCGCTAAAGCAGAGGTGGGAATTAACGATGGATAATGATAACATGCCAGATTTGAATTCTTTTAGGAAATTCGTTGAGCGTGAAGCGCGTAGTATAGAGGATGCAAAGGGCAATAGGTCGGAATCAAAAATTAATATCATGAAGAAGCCATTTGAAGTTAGCGGTGTTAATAATCAACATATTGCAAATAGTACTATCATAAAAAAAAGAAACGGTTGTATTTTATGTAGTCAGCATCATCCATTATTCAAATGTCCAGTTTTTAATGCGAAATCAGTAACCGATAGATGGAAAATTGTAGAAAATAATCACTTGTGCCAGAATTGTTTACGGTCAAACCACAAACTTGATACCTGTCGTATTAATTTTGGTTGCAAAAATTGTTCCGAAAAACATCATACTCGACTTCATGTTTATGCAAATAGCCAAAGTTCAGAAAGGGTGAATAGCATTGGGCCAGAAAGTTCGGTTTCAAATAGTGCGCAATCTGTTTCTAGTAATGTATTATTGCAAACAGCATTGATTCGAGTAAAGGACAGTACAGGAAAATTTATTCAATGCAGTGCTTTGATTGACAATGCTAGTCAAAATTCTTTAATAACTAAAAAATGTACTAAGCGTTTAAATCTACCCTTACGCAGCACATCACATAGTTCAATAGGGATTCATTGTGTAGTAGCAAAAACCTTATTAAGCCAAACCGAATTCGAATATACATCGCATTATTCTAATGAATTATTTTCAGTAAATGCATTTGTAGTTGATAAGGTTACCTCACCTCTCCCGAATTTCCATTTGCAATGGCACGAGTGGCCCCATACCAAAAACCTGATTCTTGCGGACCCCACATTCTATGTTTGTGGTCCCATTGAAATCTTACTGGGAGCCGAACAGGTCTCCAATCTCTTCCATGGTAGTCCATTAGCAGGATTGCCTGGTACACCAACGGCTTTCCCAACAAAAATTGGCCATCTTTTGAGCGGTCATATTGACCTACCTACTCACTCCTGTTCACTGGCAAAAAACATTTATACTCATGCGGCGGTAGTAGGTCCAACAGAGACCAAGCAGTCGCCAATATCTATTAATGATTCCGAAAATCTGACAAGAGCTCTAGAGGAATTTTGGGAAATAGAGTCAATTCCCAATCTTGAAGCAAAACCTGTTTTGAGTGACAGGGCTGAAGAAATGTTTAAGAACTCAGTTAAACGAAATAGTGAAGGCAGATATATAGTTAAACTTCCTTTTAAGGAAGATAAAACTATAGGTGAAAGCAAGTCAGGGGCATTATCCTGATTCTATGCAATGGAAAACAAATTAATTAGAAATCCCAAATTAAAGTCTACATATTCTGAATTCATGCAGGAGTATAAAGACCTTGATCATATGACAGAAATAAATTCCAAGGAACTTAAATACTCCAAATTATTATCTACCGCACCATGCAGTCATTAATGAAAACAGTTCGACTACAAAGCTTCGTGCAGTTTTTGATGCCTCGTTTAAAACTAGTAATAACAAATCATTAAATGATGTCTTGTATATTGGACCTAAACTCCAAACGAACGTTTTTGATAATCTTTTGAAATTTCGATCATATCCTGTAGCCTTTACAGCCGATATTGCCAAAATGTACAGGCAAATTTTAATTTCAGAAGAAGATTGCCAGTATCAGAGAATATTTTGGAGAGATTCTCCTAGTGAACCATTAATTATTTATAAATTAAATACTATCACCTATGACACCACTTGTGCACCATATTTAGCTCTGAGAACAAACACTCCAGAAATTATGTGAAGATGAACAAGGCAATTACCCAGTATCTGCACAGGTAGCGCACGAACATTTTTACGTGGATGATTTATTAGCTTGGGCAGATTCTATCGAGGCAGCTAAAGATATAATACATGAATTACGAGATTTATTGCTGGCAGGTGGTTTTCCACCTAGAAAGTGGGCTAGCAGTCATCCAGAGATCCTTTCAGAAATTCCAGATAGGGCCAAAGCCAAGAGTTCAGAGCATCTTTTTCTTGGCAGAGTTAACTCAAAGAGAAATAGGAATATTCTGGAACTTGCGGGAAGACACTATTCAGGTTAGAACTGTAACTAAGAGTTAAGTTCAAACAAAGCGACAGTTGCTCTCAGCAATAGCTCAAGTTTATGACCCATTGGGTCTTATAGCTCCAGCCACCATAATTCTTAAATTGTTATTACAAAATTTATGGAAATTAAGTGTAACATGGGACGAAAAAATTCCCTCTGAGGTTCTTGAAACTTGGAATAAATTTCAATCAGAAATTCATAATTTTCGAAATATGTGTATTCCCAGATATATGGGTTTAAATAATAAGGTAATAAAAGTCGAATTGTACGGCTTTTGTGACACCTCGGCAAAGGCTTATGCCGCGGTAGCGTATTTACGAGTAATTTCCAACCACATAGTCATTTCACTCGTAGCATCAAAGACTAGAGTAGCACCGGTAAGAGAACTAAATTTACCGAGATTAGAGCTGTGTGGGGCAAATTTGTTATCTGAATTGACAATGGCAATTAAAAACTGTTAAATTTGCTATACATGAAACATTTTATTGGAGTGATTCCTCCATAGCCTTAGGTTGGATTGTAAACCCCCCAACAAAGGGAAATCACTTTGTTACTCATCGTGTGAATAAGATCCGAGCCTTAACAACTCTAGACTCCTGGAGACACATTCCAGGCAAGATTAATCCGGCCGACTGTGCCACTCGAGGATTATTTCCTCTTTCACTAAAAAAAAGTCTGAGTGGTGGGAAGGGCCAAAATGGCTCTATGAAAGTAAAGATTTTCTATCTAATGTCACGCAGACTATTAATGTTGAAGATAATGTGCAATCTGATCAAGAAGATGATTCACCAGTCATTAATACAAATCAATTGGAAACTCATTTTCAAAGATTTTCTTCATACCTAAAACTATTGAGAACATTTGCATGGATATTGAGATTTTCCTACAATTCTAAAAATAAACCAAAACTCTGTGGACCTTTAACAGCTCTGGACTTAGAGGAATCAGAAAAGTGTATCGTAAATATAATCCAAAAGTCACATTTCTCAAATGAAATTAACTTACTAAGTCATAATAAAACTTTAAACCCATCAAATAAGTTAGAACAATTAAATATTTTTCTTGATAAAAATAATATGCTTCGTGTTGGCGGACGCCTCTGACAACATCCAACACTAGGATTAAACCAGAAGCATCCAATGCTTATGCCCAAATCAGAACATATTACAGCTTTAGGGCCTGTTCACATAGGAGTCCGTTGCGTAGCGTTAAGGAAAAGATGTCGTTGAGACGAAAATAAACCAATCATAGGCGTTAAAAATTTCATTGCTAATCGTTTGGAGGCCTATGATTGGCTTATTTTCGTCTCAACGTCATATTTTCCTTAACGCAACGCAACGGACCCCTATGTGAACAGGCCCATACTCATAAGACATTATCACCACAACAGTGGACATTCTGGTCCCAATTTAGTGTTGGCACTTATTCGACAAAAATTTTGGATACCTCATGGGAGATCAACGGTCAGAAAGGAATTAAACCGATGCATATTATGCTGCCGTTTAGCAGCTAAAACGTCAATACAAAAAATGGGTGATTTACCAGTAGGAAGAATTACACCCAGTCGCCCCTTCTCCAAAGTCGGCATTGATTTCGCCGGCCCTATTCTTACCAAATGTCACCATAAACGAAAGTCTAGCACATTCAAATCTTATATTTGTTTATTTATCTGCTTGGCAACTAAAGCAGTACATTTAGAAACGGTATCCAGTCTATCCACAGATGCATTTTTACCTGTGCTACGACGATTCATAGGTCGCCGAGGCTGCCCATTAGACATTTTCTCAGATAATGCCAAAAATTTCGTAGTAGCCAACTCCTACTTGAAGCACTTATTCAACCTGCCCAAGGAGGCAGCGGTGCAAGACTTTTCTTCCCAAAGAAGAATTTCATGGCACTTTATCCCCCCTTATGCCCCAAATTTCGGCGGATTATGGGAAGCATCTATAAAAATTACCAAGAAACACCTCATTAAAATTACAAAAGGAACTGTAGTTACTTTTGAAGAGTTATCAACTATTCTGTGCCAAGTAGAAGCGTGTATTAATTCCCGTCCTTTAGTTCAACTGTCTAACGACCCCAGTTATCTGGAGGCCATTACTCCAGGCCATTTTGTAATCGGTTCACCTCTTCTAGAAATACCGGAGAAATCTAACAATCATTCTTCTTTAAGTATTTCTTCGAGATATAGGTTTCTACTCCAGATGAAAGAAACGTTTTGGAGAAGGTGGACACAAGAGTACCTCCATACGCTCAACATTCGTCCTAAGGGTGCCAATAAAGTCAGAAATTAAAATGTAGGAGATCTAGTTACCCTCATTGAAAAGAACAATCCTCCGCTCCAGTGGACACTTGGGAGAATAGAAAACCTAATTCCAGGCCAAGACAACATCACCAGGGTGGTGGAAATCAAGACAGCAGCGGGAACGGTTACCAGACCAGTATCGCAAGTCGCAGTCCTACCGGTTACAGAGGCTCCTTCGATCGCTCGGCCCCGGCAAGATGATGACTTGAAAAGAGACAATTGTGAAAATGCGGGTGACAAGTCGTCTGCCATGACGATCTCTTAGTAAAAATGCTGAGATTTAGTAAAAATCTCTTAGTAAAAATGCTGGAATTTTATTTTTAAAGTCGTATATTTTTGAACAAATAGTTGCCAATGGTAGCTTAGGAATAAATACTAGTAAATAACCCTTGTTTAGTACAAAGAATTGAAAAAAATGGATTTGATATCGATTTCCATTTTCCTAAAGTATTCCTGTTATTGCGTTGGAAACGCCTTTCATCTATAACGTCATTTCCAGTTTAACGATGCAAAAGTTTCGCTAAGCTCAAATTAAACGACTGCTAATTTTAGCTTCCCGGTGGATAAAAATTTCGGAAAATAACGGCGATGACTCGAAAAGAGACAATTGCGAAAATGCGGGCGACAAGTCGTCTGCCATGACGATCTCTTAGTAAAAATGCTGAGATCACGTGATCAGCAAACGAAACTTTTTCATTATTCGATTGAAGTGATATAAGTGCATCATGTAAGATGCGTTTATGCGAGTCAAATTTCATTAAAAAATCTAGAATTCCTCGGCTTTCAGATATTCTTTTTCTGTGTGCCCGAGTGCTTAATTATTCTGTAGTGGAAAGAAATAGAGAGGTGAGTAATTGCATTCTTTAATTCAACATATTTATTAACCCCAAATTGCCAATGTTAAAAAGATAGAGATAGATATCTACGGGGTTCGAACTCGCAAAACGATACCTTAGAATATATCACACCATCTACTTCGCAAACATGATCCTTGCATTTGCCCAATCTTGAGATTCAGGAAGAAACGAACTCGCCCGAAGTTTCGGGATCGCTGGGGGACACTAATCTATACGAGATACGCATAATCATGACCAGATTTTTAAAATTTAATGCATAAAATCATGCAACTTTATCGGAAATCAGAAGTACAAAAAGTGCATGAGATTATTGTGTCTCGTGAAAATAATAAACATGGGATTTAATTATTTAAAGTCATATACCTTAAAACTACAGTCGATCGTTTACCACAAGGATTCCCAAACTTATTTGGCCTACAGCCCTTTTTTCGGCGAAAAAATAAGTCAGCTCCCCCTCCCCCTGGAAATTTACCTTTTTAAGTGGACAAACAGAGGTGCGCTGATATATTTGCGTCCTTTTATGTAACTTTATTCTACGTGTATCCTAGAACATCATAAAGAAACATGTTGATGTAAATCAGATACCTTGAAGCTTGAAATTATAAAATTATTTATTAAAATCAATGATGGTGATATTCACATTACACACAGATAACGAAGGATAACATTAAAGTAAAAATTTCGAATAGCATTAAAACTAATCCAAATGAGAAAGATGACCTTGGTGCACTGCTATCAATTTATTAATGTTCGGCTTTATTCTTGTCAGTAGCATTCTTAAATCACTGCCATTAGCTATTAATAATTTTTTTACATGATTTTGATAAAATTTCGAGAAATTAAATAATATTTTCAAGGTTAGAGAAATCCCGGAATATAATTCCTACTGTACCTCGAATATAATGTTAAATATAGGGAATGGTAATTTCAAATCACATGTAACATCAAGTAGCTTTACTTGAAAAAAAATGTTTGCCAGAGTATTTCTATTATTGAGATGGAACGGCTTTAGCCTAAAATGTTAGTTCCAGTCTAAGTATGCATAAGTTTCTTGAAGCAAAAATTAAACAGTTCCGTAACTGACTGACTGACTGACATATAATGCACAGATCAAACCGCTGGACCTAAAGGGCTGAAATTTTGCATGGCGATTCTTCATATAGTGTAGGGGTACACTAAGAGAGATTAAAAAAATTCTTCTTAGATTTTTTAAAACTAAATTTTTAAGCTGTTTTTGTAACATTCTTTAAAGTCTACATTTAAAATAATAATCCGAGGGTTATAAAATTTATATCACGAGACAGATTATAAAAATTACTTTAAAATGAAATCTTTTTAGAATCTTTACCTACATTTTCTGATTTTTGGTGAATTTTTAAAGATTAATTTTTGAATTTAATTTATTAAATGCTGATAAAGCTGTTTCTTTTCTTTTTGTGATACTTTAAACTAATTTTTCGTCGTGTGCATAACAACGAACTAAATTGACAAAAAAATTTTTTTTTTCTTGCTAATGCAGCAGACGATTGGGCATTATCCAAAAAAATATTAAAATACAGTAAAAGATATGTTCTTCGAACTGTACTATATTAACTGTACTATGTTCTTTAGTATGTTCTATTAGATTTAATTTGAATATTTTCTTCTACATTATTTTGTCTATAAAAATATCCGTTACGATTTTTTATAAATATATTTTTCGTTTCTTTACATCAATTGCAGACATTGATCGTTGTATTTTATATATATATGTATATATATATATATATATATATATATATATATATATATATATATATATATATATATATATGTGTGGCATTAATTGCATACATTGACCGTTGTATTTAATTTTAATGTACTCTTTAGAGAAGAAAGGCTGTTAAGCAAGTTATATATTCTTTCGCAGTTATATTAGCTATTTCTAGTTCTAAATGCATTAAATTTTAAAAAAAGGATAAACTTCGAATCCCCATTATAAAAAAATATGGCATCCGTGGTACGAACCTTCAAACTGTTCCCACGAACCTTCAAACTGTTCCCACAAAGACTAGTTCATTTCTAGACACTCTGTTCATTTCACTCTTACTGTTCGTCAAATGTAAGGATACTTAAAGTAACGGTAACGTCCGATGCTTTCGCAATCGATTCTAAACTGCACGAGATTTTCGTATTTATGGTCTGATTTTTGAAATTTATTGGATAAAATCACACAACTCTGGGGAAAATAAGATGTACAAAAATATATTATTGAGATTTGTGTGTCATTGGAAAGTAATAAGCGTTGGAATTATTTAGTAGAAGTCATCTAATTTCGAACCACTCTAGAACCGTCGAAAATAATACTGGTAAATTTCTTTTTATTATGAAGAACGAAACTTAATTTAACAATGATTCCCGATGAGAAATAAAAATACATTTTCGAGAAATCCTCCGAAGGGATGCGTTCTCAAACATTTGGTGGTTTTTAAATGCTTTCATTGAAAAAATTTCGAGAAATGAAGTAATATTTTCAAGACGAAAGAAATCACGAATTGCAATTTTTACTACTTCTGATATTTAGTATTAAATATAAGGAATAATTTTTTCTAATTACGCTTATCGACGCTCAGCTTTTTTTTAAGAAAAAAAATATTTTCTAGAGAAGTCCTATAATTGTGATGGACTCGCTATAGTCTGAAACAGTTGTTCCAGACCAAAGAAGTAACTGTTTCTTCATGAGAAAATTAAATGGCATCTATGCGGATCGAACCATATATTTTTTTCCCAGCAATACTAGCAATTTCTGCTTCTTAACACTTACAACTTTCGGAAATTAATCGTATAAATTCTAATCCCTAAAAATAAAAAATGGTGATTTGCCACGAGATGTGAAACCCCAGACTACTCTCCGAAAAGTTTGTATTCTGTCCACTTCACCTAGTCGGACCATAGCTAGGGCGCTGGCAATTGGTACCAGAGTCTGTAGATTCGATTCCCATTGTTGTCAGGGATGTTTGTAGCCGTTCGGAATCGGCCTTTAAATTAAGGGGTGGGATAGCATGTATCCCAAGAATACGGGACAAGAAAGATTATGTATATATATATAAATATATATATATATATATATATATATATATATATATATATATATATATATATATATGTATATATATATATAAAACAAAGTTGAAAGTGAAAAACCAGTATATGCTCAGAACCACAAGAGCCAGGAACTAAAAACATGAAAAGATAAGTCAAAAATACGTTTTAGACAGCATCTTGTCTTCAGCGGTGCCGATACTGTCTAAAAACCAATGGATTGTTTCTAATAAGTATGATTTGAGCAATAAACATACTTAGACACCGTACAATCCATAAGAAACAGAAGAAGTGAATGAACAGTGGCTTTATCTTTGAACACTAAACTGGGCGCCAGACAAAGTGAAAGTTAAGTTAAGGAGACCGCAAGAAGACTGACGTCACAAACATTGCACCCATGTAGGAAATGTATTCACCAGCAGACTTACAAAGGACACTGTTTTATCGGAAATAACCGATACTGTTTTATCGGTACACCTTTTACCTGTAAGTATATACTATTATTGTGTACTATGTAATTATGTTTGGTTACAAAATCTAATAGCCTATTGAAATGAGTTAGTTTAAATTCTTTTGTTAAGTATCGATATTATTTATTACTAAAGTTATAATATCCTATTTAAATCAATTATATTGATATTGTTGAATAAATCTTTGAAATCAAATGTGACTATAGATTTATAATTATTTAATGTTTGTAGTTTTCTTACCAGACTTAAGCTATTATCAATAAACGTTATACTATATATATATATATATATATATATATATATATATATATATATATATATATATATATATATATACTATATATATAATATATATATATATATATATATATATACATATATATATTATTAAAAATTATTTTTAAATGAGGGTAGAATGTATTTATCTTTTTCTAGATATCAGAATTGGATCCAGTTACCCAGCCAGAGATCCTGTTGTTTCTTATGAAAAATAGACCTGGGTGGTCAACTTCCCCATTTATCAGGGGAACTGGGCACATTTGTATTTCAAAATGTATACAATATTTATATAATATATATTTATATATAATAAAAATCAATATGATATCTTAAACAGACTCCCTGAGACTTACTAAAAGGCATGTAAAAACAAAGATTTTTGAAAATTAAACATATTAGTATAATTTTAATGTGTTTAAAAGTATTGTATATAAAAAAGTTCAAAATTTATGGTCCATTTATCCCAACTTACCTTACATCAAAACGATTAATAATTCTGGACAATTATTAAGAATAAACCTGCATGTTCGTGTTTATGTTCCACCACTTACAATCTACTAAAAAATTAAAGAAATAAAAGAAATATCTGTGTTTATTGAGATACTGATTTATTTTCTAAAACAGTACATAGTTTTCATTAAAAAATAATTAAATTTGCTTTAATTTTTGCAAATATGTATTATTAACAATCAATTTAGCATTTCACTTTTCTTAATTCCCAAAACATGTATTTCGAAGCCCGTTAATTAACTTTACCAAAGTAAGCGTCATTCTTGATACGTGTTGTGTTGAATCAGTCAACGTAAGCATACAAGACACAGCGGGCAGCTGTACAAGTATATATTTCATTTCTGGAAAGAAGAACTCGATTCGTCACTGAAACTTGGATTCTCACTGTTGGTTGTGATAAAGGTGAGGTAAAAAATCTTCCACGTGGAACCTAAAATATAGCCGTAAGTGAATTGTACGTTTCTTTAATTTGCTGTTTTATTAAAATATTTATGCGATATTTCTCTTTCTGAACTACTCAAATTTATTTTGCAACTTATCATATGCAGAAGCTATTTTTTCTTTTGCTTTTAAATGTATTAACCGTGATAAATAAAAACCGTAAAAATAATTAAAATATATGCCTTGGAAACTTTATAGACTTTTAAAAACTATTTTAATATCATCGACGTATTTTTAGACACTGCTTTAATTTTTCTCGTTGCTGAAATGCCTTAGTGCTATAGTAAGAAAATCTTTAAATTATTCCAAAGGAACGTTTTTACTCCATTTGATATTTTTAACCGAACTTGGCCGAAAAAATTGCAATGGTTTTTCTAGTCGGTGGTTTAAGTATTTTCATCAACTAATTTTTTATATTTAAATTTATATATAAATATAAATGCACATATAAATATCTAACTTGGGACTCATGTTTTATTAACATTACATTTTATTAAACATTTACTTTTTACAAATCAGAACTATGTTAATTATAAGGTGACACTTTATACGGATATAATAGATCATGAAAATAAATCCTGAAGTTTCGAGTCCATATTCAAGTGTCAGCTGTAAAATATCCTGTAAATTATGAGGAATTTCAGATCATTTTCGCTAGAGAAAAATATCCAATAATGTCAGAAATATTTTTACTTAAAAGTATAGATTGAAAGGATACGATCATTTCTCATTCGTTTAACTGTAAGAAAAATCAAATGTGATTAAAGAGATCTCTCCATGCTATCCAGAGGCTTTCACAATATGAAGCAAAAAAGAAGTTTAATAGACAGAGAGTAATAGAAAATGAAATATTAAGTGATAATCCTCTAGCTTCTGTTCTTTTTTTGCCTTTGAAATTTATTAATTTAACATAAACATTCTCCGTGTAGACGAGGTGTGTGGTTTGAGTTGCTCTCACTCACATTGTAACCGGATGGAAGTCATTTATGTGGCATGACTCTTTTAGGCTATCAAATATCAGGATATTTTGTACTTTGTTGGATTTTCTGCGCATTTTAAATGCATAAATCCCTGTCACAGAATGATGTATGCTTACTTTTACGTTTGTACTTTGTGAATGTCTAACCAGTATTTATATCATCTAAACTTATTATGTATCAGTTCATAGTGTAACAAAAATTTTTGAAAATAATGATTGATGAATTTGATGAATTATCATTTCAAGTTCATAATATCACAAAAAAATTTAATATATTAATTGATGAATTCATAACATATCCATTCATATTATATGTCCTTTTTTAATAATTAAACAAGTTTTCATAACGTAATGTGTCAATGTTCATTATATCAAAATTTATTTCAGATGAGAGCTCTGGTAATTAAAGGCTTTATTATAAGCCTTTTAGCTTCTTATTCTTCCGCTTACTTGCTTACAGGTAACAAATACTTCATTCATAAACTCATTTGTAACTTATAGATTTTATTTTGATATGTTTATCCTTTTGTTTTTTAAGGGGCACACTACCTTTGACTACACTGAAATGACCGTGAACATGATCAAATTTGAGCTACTGAAACTCCAATAATATTAATATACATATATGTGTAATTTTTTGTTATTTTATATCAAAATTACAATTCTTCAGTTATATTTTATACAAAATAGAACTTGTAAATCCATAAATAATTTTTAAATTTTTTTTTTAAATGTACACATTACTAAAAAGGAAAAAAAAAATCATTGGTTGTTTCGCGCATCATAAAATTAAGAAATAGGTATAGAGAAACTATTTTTTGGTCAAATTAAATTAATAATATACTCAAGTTTAATGTAACATCAAAAACTATACAAAAATGTAGACTAAATTGAAAAATTTACATAAATAAAAATAAAATTGAATTTAGCAATCTTTTAAAAACATTTTCAAGTGTAAAAAATTTTCTTACAAACTTATTTTTATTTTTTTGGTTTTATTATATAAAGAAGCTTAAATACAAATCTGATAAAAATTTTGTATGTCTAGCACACATTGCTTGGGAGTAACAGGGCGCGTAATCCAAAATTTTACATATTTGAGAAAACTGAAGTTGGAATATACACGGCCATGGCAACAGAGTGAGCTTTACATAAACTCTCATAGCTCGAGAAATAATGCGAATTTTTTTATGTGGTTTTTTACATATTGTGCAGAAATGTCCCCAAAATCAGAATATAGCAAAAACAAAAAATCGATTTTTTGAAGTTTTAAAGGTGGTGTGCCCCCTTAAGATAAAACTATTAATTAAATTATATTTTAAAGTGCTTACATGATAACATAGTTTGAAGAGAATCTAGGGGAAATTGATACAAATAATTACGTACCTTTCCTGCACTCTCTACATACCTCTCTAGCCTATACGAAAAGATAACGTTGTTCTACAACTCAATATATAGAATAATTTTATTTAGTCAAATTTAATTTTAAATAGAGGGGAATTTGAAAATGAACTTCACAATCAATTCCATATTCAATCAGCAGCAAAACTCGAGGTGAATGAAACTTGCTAATCGCCTTTGAAAAAACTTTTAGCGCTGACAGACATTACTCTTAAAAGCTAAAAGCAAGTACGTGAAATAACAATTAACTCAAAATTTAAGAAGAGGAAGAAATACATTTCTTAAATCTCCCAGCATAATTTAATTTATATTTTTTTTCCCATTTCTAATCATCAATTAGAGAAATCAATTTTTTCGTCCCTATATGAAATTTGTTTTGATGAATTGAATTTACTAACAAATATTTTTAAAAAAGATTATAAAGTTTTTGAACACTCAAACACAGTATAACAGAATTTTTATTCTTAAAGTATGCATTTGACTATCTGATTTTGATTTTATAATTATTTCATCACAGATTTTTAGAGAGGAAAGGAGAAAAGTTTGAAAAAATTATTAAAATATAAAAAATGATTACATCAGACATGCTCATAAAAGTATATCAACTAACACAATTTACTTTTGAGCTGAATGTCAAAGATTAATATATTTATTTTCTCCCATTTCGTTAATTTTATTCCTATTTCATTCCTTTAATAATGACAATTGTCTAGAATAAAATTTTCCATGCATGTACTTACATCATGGTATGTACAAGTGTATGTGTAAACACGTATTGCATAGTGCTGTAAAATATCTTACTTGTACTATATATATATATATATATATATATTTATATATATACATTTATTTTATAGAGTTTAAAAGTCACTTTCTGTGGAAAGCGAATCTTGCTTTGATCCCTCTTCTTGAAAATCCTTATTTCTTCGTCGATGCCAGCCCTCCCCCGGAAGAAGTTGCAAGCTGTAAGTCCATGAGATCTTTACTGCTATTCAGTGTCTCTATTCCTTAGAGAAAAATATCACAGAAACACTATTAAAAGTTAGAAACTAGGAACTTGTTTTTTGTGATCTGATGTATTCTAATAGTTAACACAGTTAAAATAGGTGCCCATGAACTTCCTGGGAGAACGAAAGATAATCCTAAAAACAATTTCATTACTGTTAAATTTCAACATACACAATTAATGTTAAAAATGAGTTTATATGCGTTCAGATAATTCTAAAGGTTCCACCGACCACAGCGATAAGCTTATACGGCATATTTAAAGTCGCCTGTGAACATATTACAATTTACAATTACAGGTTACATTATATACATACAAATTTTCATTCAAGGTGCTCTTTTAGTTACTTTTACTGTTACTATTACATTTACCTTTGCATTAATAACATATTACGATTACAATTTCAATTTACATTATATACTAACAATTTCATATTTTGATGCAATTTCAATTACCATTTCAATTACAATAACATTTACCACTACATTATGGATACATTGCAATTTTGAATTACGATTTACATTGTATACTCACAAATTACATTCAAGGTAAATTTTCAATACAATTGCCTTACTCTTACAATTGTATATTTAAGATGCAATTTCAAACATAATTACACTTACTATTGCATTAAACAATTACATTACATACATAATACGATTGTATTACAAACGATTAACAAACATATTTACTGGTAAACATTGTTATAATAATTATTTCTTCTAAAGTAATTAAATCATTCTTTTTTTTATTAATTTCAAGCATTAATTTGCTCATATGCCTCCAATGCACTTACTATTGCATACGTGCTAAGTGTTCCGTAAAAAACGTTCCGTTTTTTAAGCTTTGTTACGAAAATACGTTTTCAAGCAAAAATGTCCCGTATTTCTACTTCCGCAGCACCGTCCCTTTTTTCCTCCCTACATCGCGTTTTCGAGATTCATATTTTCCCCTCCTAGCAACTTACACTATACAAAAAACTTCCTGGACAGCAAGCAGTTTCTACAAACATTAGAAAGAAAGAGAAAATCAACATCATGTGCTTCACCTAAACTTATAAAAAAAGTAAAATCGATTTCATTTGCTTCACCAATACCAGTAAAAAAATTGAAATTAATGTCAAGTGCTTCACCCAAATCTGTAAAACCATCCTCATGTGCTTCTCAAAAATCAGCAAAAAAAAAGTAAAATCACTTGCAGAGTCACCATCATCTACCAATAATAAACGCATATTGCAGCGGGAAGAAAAGATTTTTCTTACATTAAGCTCAAATCTTGATCATGCTTTAGCATTTTTGTGAAAAATGTGATTCTCATTTATGAAAATATAATGTGATGTTTCAAAGTGAAGAGCCGAAAATTCACAAGATGAGAAGAGAGGTTGTCGAATTTTTTTGAATTGTTGGCAAGATTTAGGAAATATCTGTCATAACTGTAGGTCTAAATGTGTATTTAATGTGAAATTTGATGTATTTAAAATCAGAAGAATGATAAAGATTTAGTTATAGGATCCAAAACCATCAGAATTGTCAAAGAATTGTCTGAAAGTGAACTTTTACAGTTCTATTCTTGTGTTAGAAAATATTATACAACATCTTGCTCCTCCCCCCCCCTGTCACGCGTTGTGTTCCTTATTTTTTTCTTGGGAGGTTTGCAGCTATGCTATTGCATTTAATAATTACACTACACACATATTACAATTTACAATTCTAATTACTATACACTGATAAGTAAATTAACCATGACGCTATAAGCAAATTGCAATTTACAATTACGATTACGTTCAGATAATATTCGAGATGTTCTGCCGACCACAGCGTGAGCTTAAACGGCGATTATATAAGAACAACCTCCGCGAAAAAGCGACGACCTGTATCTTAGAAATTTTAATTCTTAAAACAAATCCTTATTTTGTTTTTTTAAAACTATTTCAGTGGCAACAATTTAATTCTTAATTTGTTAATTAATTTATTAATTAGGTGCTAAAACATAAAAAATTCTTAAGTTTCTTAAACCAACAATTCTACCGACAGCTTCAAAACTAATTTCTATTTTGCCGTGTTCCAACTGGACTTGTAAATTTGACCTTATTATAACCTATTTAAGCACGATTACATTTCTTATTCATCAATTTTAACACAAGGAGTGCTCACTTAGCAAACCGTACAACAACAAAAAACTAGCAACATATAGGTGGGCCAAATTAAACCCCACCATTAAACAAAACGGTATACACTAAACAATGCATAATAATCAAAACATAACAATACAAAAACATCTAATACATAATAATACATAACATACACTGCCTTTAGGTATAATATATAATGCACAATATACATTATGTTTGGTGAGTGCAATAACTTTACATAGAATTATTTTCTTTTACTTATACTAAAAATTAGCACCTTACATTTCTTACTGTTGATATATTTCTTTACTATTAACTCATTAACAGCTTATTTATAATTATCCCTTACTACACGAGTATCACATTTCTCAGTAACTCTAACGCATCGCATTGCTTGCAATTACATTACTCTTACTTTATAATTTACTATTTACTCTGTTATTACATTTCACAATAATTTAACACATTGCATTACATTTCAATTAACACTTGCGCTTGTCAATATTTTAACACCACCAGTTTACAATTAACACACTTTTCTATTAACACATTTCTCAATACTTAAAAATTTTACATTCTATATTGTGTAACACAGACTAACACTATTACTTTGATTGTTAACATTAATTTCTTTGATTATTAACTTTCATTGTTTACACGCTATACACTCAAATGCAATTTAAATTTCAAGTTTACTTTCACAGACTTCAGTAATACAATACTTGCATATAAATATTTGTTACAAAGTACAAAATGAAACGAAAGTCAAGAACAAAATAATCACCGACACAACCTAGTCAGTGTGAAAATAAGGAATATGGACATCCATAAGGATACTAACTACTTTTTTTACGAAACGCCTACAATAAAAATCCCCGAAGAATCTACTTTTCGACCATCGTCTCAACGTCCACTGGGTAATTCTTTTCTGAGCTCCTGGAACTGTTGACACCTGAATAGACCAATGGTCCACAGTTTGCTGTTCCCCACAACTACATAGATCACTTTTTTGATGGAAACGGTGCTGGTATTCCCCTATACAACCATGACCTGTTATAAGTTGGTTTATCTTAAAATCTCCACTTAAACGCTCTTCTTTAACCTCTTTATATATTTCATATACCTTTCTTCCTTTAATACTCCTCTCCCACTCTTCTTGCCATAACTTTTTTCCAAATTTTTTCATTTTTGCTTTGATCTTGTTCTTTGTCTGTTTATATCTTATACCTATCTCACTTAACTTAGTAGCAGCTTTTGCTGTCTCATCTGCCTCTTCATTTCCCGCAATTCCTACATGCGCCTTGACCCAATGTAGGTGAACCTTCATATTTTCCTTTATTATAATTTCCTTAATTTCTTATACTATCTTTCCTTTAAATTTAATTGATCTTAGCGATTCTAAAGCACTCTTAGAATCCGTATATACATCAAATTCCTTGATATTATCTTCTCTCATTCTCTCTATGGCTATTTGCAAGGCTCTAAGTTCCGCCTCATAGGAACTCCTCCCATCTATCCTTTCTTAATTATAACCTTTTCTCCAGCTTCTTTAAGGATAACCACCCCGGCCCCTGTCTAACTTCCTTCTTTGAGCCATCGGTATAAATTTTTACTTTCGTTCTGGGATTACTGTCTATTGTCCAATCTAGTCTTATGAGGTTTCCTAAATTAATGATTCTAACTTCTCTAGTTTCACAATTTTCTTTATTATATATTTCACCGTCTTATTTTCCATTTCTCTTCCTCTCATATATTTTATAATGTTACTATTGACTTTTGCCTTTATGTTTAAGGGTACGCACCAGCCACTACATTTAGCGCATCTGTTGCCACAGTTCGATAGCACTTAGTAATATTTAATACAAATGGTCTTTGAACCTGTTTTCAGTTTTGCATTAAATGTTACATTATCCCTATACCATATTACAGACGCATAGAGCAGTATTTTTTCTATCACTGTACTGTATATTTCTTTATATATAGCTGAATCCCCCAGGTTTTTTTTACTTATTCTCGCTAGTTTATGTGTAAATTAATAGCCTTTTCTTTGACTATATCCAAATGCTGTAAAAACTCAACTTATTATCTATTTTAACCCCTAGATATTTTATTACCTCACAATACTTATCTTTCTTCTCCAAGTTTTATTGTTTGGTTTTCTTGAAATTCTACCTTTGCCCATTACAATTGTGTATCCACATTTTATCTATGCTAAAACTGAGTTATTTTTTTTCAGCCCACTCATAATAAACTTCCACGGTTCTTAACCAGTTCTTCAAATTTATAACTACTCTACTTCTTACCATATAACCAAATCATCAGCAAAAGCCTGAATTGTAAAAATAATCTCTATACTTTCTACATTAATATCCATTCGCTATAAAAGCCAAAGAATGGCCCCCGAGATGAACCCTGGGAACCCCAATATTATACGCATATTCTCCGTTTTCCAACTTTATTTTCCTGTTACTTATATAGCTTACTATTATTTTTATACAAATATGCTTTCACCCAAATGCTTCAGTTCCCTTATGATACTGCTTTTTTATACTATTAAAAGCATTACTTAGATAGTAATATTAGGCAGTGTTGCTCACCTCTATCCTTATTTCCTTTATTTTCTTCATAATATTTCCAACGCTTGTAATGTACTTTTTCCTCTCCTAATCCGAACTGACCTTCTGACAAATATTTCCTCTCTTCTAAATGTATAACAAGTCTGTTCGTTAATATTTTATCTAATAATTTACCTATGACAGGCAATAAACATATTGGCCTATACTATCAGGGGTGCGCCGCATCTCTTCCCTCTTTAGCAAATATGTCACTCTTGCATTTTTCCAAATTCTAGGATAATACGCCTCTGCAGACACTATTAAATAGATTACATATCATCTTCTTATCTATCTCGTATATCTCTATTATAATTCCCAACGTTAGCCCTTCAAAACCGGGGCCTTATCTTTGGGCGTACTTTCATCGTTAAGATCAAGTTCTTCTGTTGTTATCTCATCATCCTCGTCTACAAAACACTTCTTCAATTTGCTCATTTTCCATTTCCCTTTCTTTCCCAAAATTGCGTTCAGATAAAAAGTAACTGGTAGTTTATTCTAAACATATCTGTAGCATAAAGTTACACAATTTTGAATTTTAATTATTGAATATAAGTTTTTCGCATTTTTTTTTCCAGCGCCTTTTGGTTGTTGAAAAGATTTCAGTCACTTGGCATTTTTGTCGAAGTACTTTTGTCCAATTTATCACCGCAGACTGTCGTCACTGACCATTTGCATTGCCGCTATTCTACCAGAAATGGTTTTGTGGCGTGCGCCAAATTGGCGAGATTTTTTCCCCTTTTCACATGGGCGCGAATATCAACATTCGTTGACCGTCTAGGGACTTAGACGGTTTTTTTTTTCATGTTGACATACGTTTACGCGTTTGAAGAAGCACGTGTTGGGATATTCTTAATAACTAGGACTAAACTTTTTCTGCAGCACACTCTCCTACCCCCCCCCCCAAAAGTAACCAGCTCTGCTTAAATATAGAAATTAGTACAGGTATGTCCTTTGCCTATAATTACTATTGTTATCTATACAATCCACGACCCACTTCACCACAACAAAGCTCGTAATTACTCGTATGTCAACTAATTTTTCCCATTGAAAAAATTGAAATGCCATTTAATGCGTTCCACACCAGCAAATTTTTGTTACAAATTTTTAACAAGCAAAATGTATTTATAGATAACATATATTGCATAAAAGCACAATGAATAAGACTGTACTTCAACCAACTGGTTTTATAAACATAATTTACAACATTTACTGTGGAAATCAAAGGACTTGAAGATGCTGACGGATGTGGAGGAGAAAGGATAAAGGTGAATAATTGAATCTTATTCGCTGGATTTTTGCCCGTTTCGCCACTCTTTGCTCACTTTCATCGACAGGGATTTTCGTTAAAAAAATTGCCCAATGAGGTCTGTTTCATCCCCCTTTCAGAATATTTTTGAAATGAGAGGTTGGACGCTGTTTGGTTTCGAAGGGCGACTCAAGTGTGGGCATGTTCAAGCTGCCCGTATGTTGAGAGTTAATCTTCAACATACGGGAATAAATGTTGAGAGTTAATCTCTCAACATACGGGAATAAATGTGAGAGCTAATCTCTAGATTTAAGACTGGAAAATAGTCTTAGAAAATATGTATATAATTGTATAATAATAGTACATAAAAGTTGAAAATATCATATGTTTCTCGTATGCCTCATTTGACAAGAATGTACATGGCGTTCGTTCTGCAAAACTATCGGTGGGT
The DNA here is from genome assembly GCA_907164885.2 of Dolomedes plantarius. NCBI lineage: Eukaryota > Metazoa > Arthropoda > Arachnida > Araneae > Dolomedidae > Dolomedes > Dolomedes plantarius. The sequence continues at coordinate 170,034,759 of OU015491.1, read as the reverse complement.
ATCTGAAGCTGGCTCGTAACTCGAATTTTTGCTCGCAACTCAAGGCAAAAAAAATGGCGGAGAGACTTCCCAAAAAACTCGTAAGTCGGGACACTCGTAAGTCCAGGTATCACTGTATATTTAAGTAGTGCTATATTGCTTGCAACTGCGGTGCTTTAATGTGGTGTATATTTAAAATACAAGGCTGGTTTTTGTTTGATGGCACTGTATAAAGAGATCTTGCAAGTGATCCGTTTTTAAGGTAATATAATATAAATACCAATAAAATTATTAGTCGTAGTACATCTTTATTTTAAGCTCAAATGTGGAAAGTCAAAACTCAATCTTGATCTCCATAATGGTCTCCCGCGTACTGAATTCCCAGATAATTATTATAAATTTTTTTTAACAGACACTTTTATCGTTATTGTATAATTTATCGTAAAGATGAGTGAAAATATAAAAAATGATTATCGAATAAAAAAGTTAACAAATTCGCTTATCGGCTAGAAAAATTGAAACCAATAAACAGATAGATGTTTTATTATAAATACCCTTCAACGCAGATTCAGGCTTGAATGAACAGTTCGGTATCATTATGCAATAACATAGATATCAGCTTAGATTTTTTAATAGTAGCATATAAATTATATCTATACAGCTTGAGTGTAACAAAAAGCACCCTTATACATGAATAGGGTTTTATATGTAGAAATAACAGTTAAGCATGAGGTTATTTTTCCCCCGTTTAATTCTTTAATAAATATGAGTGCAGCTATAAAGATTGCCCAGTTGTAGACAAATTTATTTTTCTGTAAATTATCTTATCTATAGAAATAATAAAGTTATTATTTATTCTTCCTTATCCAATTTGTAACAAACTTTAGTGATTGGTATAATATGAATACATTCATGTATGAAGCATAACTGATAAAAAATAGTCTTTTAATGAAAAATCATTCGTACAACATATCAGACCAAAATTTTTTTTTTTACATACTAATTATAAATAAATAATATTAGAAAAAATAAATATAAAATGTTGAAGATCAATATTTATATTAATCCCATAGAAGTAATTTAAATTTTATTTAAATAAATTGACCTGATTGTGTATTTTTTTATATCAAACTTTAATATAAACACTTAAAAACTTTAATTACAAGACAAACCTTTTATAAAACATAATAGATGTCAAATATATATAAAGATATCCAATTGGAAATATCTTGAAATGAAAATAAACAGAATTATGATACACACACAAATAAATGACTATTTCTATGTTTTGTCCTTTTCAGAATGTAGAAATTTTTTTAGTGAAACAAAAAATATGTTGTTGTATTACCATTCTTTATGATTGACTACAACTGATTTATCTGATGGAAAAAGCTATTACATAAACTGTAATATATTATTTGAAGCATTTGTAAACAAAATTTACTCCTTAGAGACAAATCTATATTCAAATGAGAAAATTAAGCCTTCATCAATTTTCTCCCACATTTCAAATTATCTCTGAAAATTAACCTCTTTCGAAATGGAATTTTCCTCGATATCTCAGAAAGTTACTATTTGAAATTACTACTATCAACTTGTATAAATTAAAAGCCTTTAATTAATCGGTGAAATTTACATCTAATCTGGATTAAGCTCCAGAGTTGAAATTACTGGCGTCCTCACTATTTCGATAAATATTCATGTCATATGATTACATACGACTTAATGGTGTGATTCCATATGGCAATATTAAATCGAAACTACACTCCCTATTTTACTCTCGTAAGAGATTAAAACTTCCCAGAACATCGCAGATTGATAAATTTATAGAGAAAAGTTAATCTCTTTATTATCAAATGGAAATAGTTATACAGAGTGCTTTGAAGAGATTATCGTTTATATTTGATTCCACTTATAATACAAATAGTCTCCCAAATGAGTCTTATTTACAATGGAAAGATATCGCATTTACAGCATTTTAATGAAAGGCGTAAATTTAGAATAAGTGTCGATTCTTATTGAAATTTCACTTTTGAAACATAAGGATCAGGAACTTAATGTTTAAAATTAAACGCTTAATGGAAATAATTGTAAGCAATTGAGCGGAGGGCCTATCTAGGTTGTCATTGACAGGGGAATAATAATTTGTAATTCCAGCCTTTATTAATTTTTTTAAAATTAGTATTGAACGTGTCTTATATTTTAGAGAAACGGGAATTGAGGATTCAATATCCAGAGTGGAATCCAAAACGATTAGAATTTATTCTAATTTATGAATGATATTAAGATATAAGTATCTAAAGCTATATCTAAAAGATTAGGACAATGAAGGAAAATATTTTGAATTATATGAACTTCTGACTTATTTTGCAGAAAATAGGTAATTTTGTAATAGATTATTAATATATATATAATATTATATATATATATATATATATATATATATATATAATATATATAGGTATGTATATATATATATATACATACATATAGTATTATATCTATATATATATATATATATATATATATACAGTGGAATCTTGATCTATCGTTTTACAAGGGACCGATTGAATGAACGACACATACGGAAAAACGATGGATCCGAAACGATCGATCGAGTTCCACTGTATATATATATACATATCTTATATATATATACTATATATATATATATATATATATATATATTTATATATAATATATCTATATAAGTAATATATATATATATATATATATATATATATTATATATATATATATATATATATATAATATATATATGTATAATAAAATTATTCAATAAATCGTGAAATTCCCTTCTATAACTGGATAAAGCTGAAGAGTTGAAGTACTAGCGTCTCGCTATTTCGATAAATTGCAAAGCTTATCTGATTATTTCGATTAATTCATGGGTTTCCTGTATTATTTTTTAGATAAATTCCGATTTTTATCCTGATAAGCTTTCACTTAGTGTAGCTTAATGCATCCAAATGAAACCTCTTTTAAAAGTGCAAGGTTGGGGGAGGGAGAGGGTAATATATTAGTGGACATGTTCAATAGAGTGTAGAAGTAATCATAGCAGCTGACTGAACGTGACTAAGGTATCGTAATTAGGGTCAGATTCCGAAAAGACTGATAGTGACAGCAGTATGAATCAGAAGACAAAATTGTGTGGGTTTACAGCAGGCTGATTTTAGTACAGCTGAGGTACCGTGATAGTTTCTGATTTCGCAGAGACTCATAGTGACAGCAATGTAATCACAAGCAAAAAAAAAGTGTTAGATTTACAGCAGTTCATCTGCAGTACCGAGTATCATAATTATATCAACAGAGACTAGGTGTGTATAGTAACTATGAAAGGACAGGAAGTTTTTTTTTTATTTTTAAACGGCTGTATTCGTATTTGAATATTATAAAGAATGAATTATGTAATCAGAAGTCCAATTATAATTCCGTTTACAGAAGAAAAATTAAAAAACGGGAAGATATTGCTGGAGGAATTAAATGAAAACCTGGAAAAATAAGAGTTGGATTAGAAGAGAGAAGAGGTTGGAGAAGGACACACTGATAAGGTAAATACTAAAAAGTTTTGCATTTTTTACATAAGAAACAAAACTTCATTTTTTATAGCATAAAAGGCTTTTATGCAATAAAATTTTGTAAATATCACTAAAAATTTTTATATTATAATTTCAGAGAATATTCCATTCAGTTTTATTAATGTAAAACTTCAATATATTCTGCCAAACGTCAAAGATTATAACCCAGAATTTTTCTCTCTACAAAGAGTGGGGTCGTTCAAGTATTACGGAAGAATCTTTTAGGGGGGGGGGGGTAAGCTTTGTTTATTTTTGCTGCCAAGAGAGAAGAGGGAATCAGATCAATGCTTACTCAAACAGCAACATTCACGTAAGAGAAGTGAGCTGCCGATGCGATGTGTCCTTGATTGCATCAACTAACCTGCCATCTATAGTTGAATATGCAGCTTTATTTTCGTATTATACTATTTACTTTAAAGAATCAATAGAATAAAAGATCAAAGAATTACTTTAAAAACAGGGTAGGGCAATAGTTTCGGCCCGGGGGCACTTGTGTAAGCGGAGGTTAGCGGAGGGCCGCACCTTTTAAAACACTGCATTTGTTAGTTAACTTTACATTTCAGAAAAGGTATAATTGTATCATAAACTCAATAAATATAAATAAAATAAAATATGGCAGTTTTTCTGGCTGTCTTGGATTTTTTGTCTGTCTTTGGCAATTTTGTGGCTTGTCCGGATTTTTCTGGGGTGTCTTGGCGGGCCTCAAAAAAATCTGTAGCTGGCCGCATGAGCCCCCGTGGGCACATTCGACCCACCGCTGCTCACCCCTGCTTCAAAAGAATCATCCAATATATTTTTTTCTGCTAAGTTTTATCGAAAGAGTTGGTGATGTTAATTCTTTAACTTGCTGCTGACAGCCATATGTAATAATGAATCGACCGGCAACGCAGCTGCAGAATAATCGTAGATAAGTCCACCGTGCGGGGCGAAATACATAAAAATAGACTCAGAGATTACAGGTACTCATATCCGATGTCGTGGCGTTTATTAAAAATATTATTAACCAGTCCGGTCCGCCAATGCGACTGAACCCTCTCCAGCGGGAAGAACTCACATTCTATCGCTATAAAAGATAGCCCCTAAACTTCTTGTTCTTTTTCGCACGTTATGCAAAAGCGTGGGCGATCATCCCACGCCCCCTCTCGAACATTCGACGATTTGCGGCAGACAGCGCATGCGAGGATTATCGATGACCTTGAACGCTCCAATACGAAAACAACAACACTCTCAAACGGGGAGTTCAGTATATTCATGTTAGCGAATCATTCTTTTATTATAATTTCTAGCCAAATAATTTCTTGCCATATATATATATATTATATAATATATATATATATATATATATACACACACACACACACATATATATATATATATATATATATTTATTGGCAGTCTGATGACAACTAATGTAAAAATATGAGAAAACGGTATAGTAAGGTAAAAATGTAGCTGTGAAGGTAGCCTGATCATAGATCGTTCATTCAGGGTGGAGTCAGAATTCTGCTAGGGGTAGTCACTGAGCCGTGCAAACAACTGGTGAGTCCGGTAATTACATCATCTGTTACTTAAAACGCATAAATGTCAGGTTTGTAAGTGTTTACGTGTGAACACGCACGCATTTGTAAGAGAAAAAGCATTACAAGAGTAAGAGTTCAAAAAGTTTTTATTAAGATCTAATATTAAACTTGCTGCTTCATCATATCTTCTGCTTCTTTTCTACGACTCGACAACCCCCGATCAGGTTGAACTGATTTAGTTGTATTGCAGAGTGTACTAAAGTAACGAGCTGTTTGTGTTACACTTCCTCTAATAATTCAGAACCCCATGTTCGGGTTTGTAAACAATTATGAAAGCTCTCCTAAAAATGTTCAGAGCAAACATCATAAGATATTTTTATGATTTATACGAATGAATTTCCGGTTAATCAAAATATCTTTTTAAAAATGCAGTTATTGGAGAAATTATTTGAAAAATCGGTATGGCGGGAAAATTCTTTTCATATTGTTTTTATAACAGGTAGACGGAAATTATATTAAAACAACAACAGTATTTCAAGTTATAAAATTTGCAATGTCAATTGTTTTTTAATCTATTAGAAATATTAGATCATTCATTAGAAATTTTTTATTTCAGTGAAGAGTTTTCTTTCATTTTTACAGGGTTATCATAATTTATAATCATTAGCCTGATAAATTTGCTTATCTGTTTGTTATTTGCTAATTTCTCATATTTGAAAATGTATCAGATCGAATCGTTAATATGATATTGCATTTAAAAAAAATATTTCTTCTAGGTAACAATGCTGGTTTATGCATTTAAACAATTTTTGATTTGGCCTTTCTAAAATTAGTATGAAATTTTAAAACCTTTTATTTTTTATTTTTATGCATAGCAGATATATATATATCTGAAAAAAATTTCATTTCTTCAAACTTTTTGTAAAGCTCAGAATTACAAGTGCTGTACAGTTTTGCGCTTAGACTGATTGCTGATTTAACAATACCATTAACTCAAAGTAACAAATGATAAAAGTAAGATTAAAGTTTCAAAACTTGGAAAATTAAAAAAAGATAGAGAAATAACCTTAAAAGTCCTTTTAATATGTAGTATAAGGTTGACTCAATTTTAAATTTTGGCGACATAAAACAGACATCCTCTTCAGGAGATGTATGAAGTACCGCTAACCGTATTGCGATGGCGACGTTGTGGAAATCATGAGAACGTTGCCATTTTTAACAACAGAAAAACTGTGAAGAGAGGAAATTGCCATCAGAACAAGACAATGACAAAACATGAAACAGAAACAGAAAAAGAAAGGAATAACAAAGTATGAAGCAGTTACAGACAGAAGAAAATAAGTGCGGAAATAAAACCAAGAAATTCAAAATAAAATAAAATTAATGAAATATAAATGTTAAAAAGATCTTAAGTATTAGTTTCTACGCCAAGAGAATAAAAGGAATAAAACTCCTGCCCTATGCTAGAGTGCCAGCGGCGACAGTAATAAACTTAAAGAAAAAAATTAGAAATTTAAATGGGAGAGCAAAGAATTCATTTAAGAATTTAACACATAGTCCGAATTCCAGAAAAGGGAAGCATTATTGCACAGAGGGAGATTTCATTTTTGAAACACCTCAGCGCACTCTGAATCGAAACTTCAGAACCCTTTTAATTTCGCCTATGCAACCAATGTTACACTCACAAGGAAGAAAAAAAAGCCATTTCATCAATTATTAACAAGAATAGGATTCTTTAGAGAACGAAAGTGCAATTAGAAGGTTTTAAAGACTTCGTTGAAACCGAAACGAGCAAGCAGTGTAGCGTTCTTATTACATGGAAGAGAGGGAAAGGTTAACGCAATCAATCATGTTATGAAAGAAAACTCCCTTAGCACGGTGCACTTGCGTGTTAAAAGCAACGAATTATTGTTGATAAGAGTGGTCAGAATTAGTATAAGGGGTTAGAAAAGTGAACTCTTTTCATTGAAACCAACTAGCATTGAAATTATGCTTTCATAGATATAGCGATGGCCGGATTGTGTAAAGGTCTGAAGTGTTAAGTGAGACCTGAAATGTTATGAGATCAGGCATCTGTAAAAATACAGATGCTCAAACATATAAAAAATTTTGAACTCTATGCAAAATATTTTGCCTTATTTTACGATTCTTTCTCTTTTTCTAGTCATAATTTATCAATCTGAAATTCTACTTTAACATTTAAGTTCACATATTTTGTAATCTATCCTTTTTCAATCAAAAATATAAACTGTTAAATTCCACTGAACAAATGAGAGACAGAATGTGATATATAGTACCCCATTAATTTTATTTAAAAGATTTTCCAGTTTTAAAAACTACTATATCCTTTGTTAAAAATTGATACATTCCGGCCAAGAATAGTAATTGACAATCTGTTTGAACTGCTCCCAAATTTGACAGTTTTCCGTCTCCTAACTAAAAAAAAACATTTGAAGAATTTCAGATTTCTTTTTTTTGTGCCACTTCAAAAGAAAAGACATCGATGAGCTTATTTTGCTTTATCATTTTAGAATTTTTTCAAATTATATGCGATAAACGTAACTTTACCTGAACCAAAATTTAATTTATACCCTGCCTTCGTAGGCATAGTGTGCTTCTAACGTTTTTTTTTTTTTTGGGGGGGGGGCATGAATTGAAATCAGTTACGGCCCTCCTCAGTGCATTGACTGTTCAGTCCCCCATCAGGAATAGGGGGAGGGGTGGGGTGGGGGGTGGAGGAAGAAGGGGTGCATATAACATGCCCAAAATACCGAGAATAGTGTCGAAACCATAGTTTTCTGGGTCGCTGAGACGAAAAGTGACATTTCCGATGGGAAGAAGGGGTAAAAATAAAATGTCCAACATGACCGAGAGTAGTGTCGAATCAATAGTTTTCGAGGTCACAGAGATGAATAGTGATATTCCCGATGCTGTTTAAGTGCAAGTTCATCCCCCATCAGCATGAAGGAGGGGAGAAGGGAGAAGAAGGGGGAATATAAAATGTCCATAATGACCGAGAGTAGTATCGAATCCATAATTTTCGATGTCACTGCGATGAATAGGGACACTACCGATGCCATTTAAGTGAGAGTGCAGCCCCATCAGCATTGTTGGGTGAGGTCGGGGTAAGAAAGTGTGAATATAAATTGTCGAAAATGAGCGAGAATAGTGTCGAATCCATAGTTGTCGGGTTCGCAGCGTCGAATAGGGATAATCCCGATACCGTTTAAATGAAAGTTCAGCCTCCCAACACCATTGGGGGGGGGGGAGAAGGTATAGAAATAAAAAGTCCAAAATTACGGAGAGTAGTGTCGAATGCATAGTTTTTGGGTCGCTGAGATGAATAGGGCCCTCCCGGAGCCGTTTAAGGGGTGGGGTGGGAGAAGGGGTAAAAAAAAGTCCAAACTGACCGAGATTAGTGTCGAATCCATAGTTTTCGGAGTCACTGGGAGGAATATAGGAAACTAAAAATGTTGCTTTTAATCAAGTTTTAAGTTAAATTAATAATAGAGGGAATTTGTAATTTTACTTTATCATTTGTATACTGTACTTACTTTTAAATAAATGTAAATTAAATTTCTTAGCTTTTGCACTATAGGTAGAATCCATTCTTTTTCCTGTGTAATAAAAAATTGGGATTAATAAATACCCGGGCAACGCCTGGTAAATAGATGATAGTACATATATATATATATATATATATATATATATATATATATATATATATGGAGGAAATGGTTCACTTTTACTGAAAAATCTTCTATTAACATGTACATTTTATCTGTTTCAGATAGTGGAAATAAAAGATAAGTTCCAGAAACTAAAGGTGGATCCTGACGATTTGTCGAAAGACCTTATAGAAAAATTTAAGGAAAAAGTAATAGAAGCATTCAAACTGATTATGGAGAGCTATGGATTAGATAAAGCTTCTCTGAACAAGAAAGCTGCTAAATTAAAGAAAGAGAAGAAAGAGGTAAATATTAGCTCACTTTAAATTTCCTGCATTTTGCCAACACTACTTCAAACTTTTAAAAGTGATAACTGTCAATTCAGACTCTTCAGTAATTTGATTTAATTAGCTTTGAAGTTTTACCATTACATGTAACTAGAATTTAAGATATATATTGAATTACTGGAGTTTTATCTGCTTTTAAATTTATTTTTTTCTTGAAAGTAAGGTAAAATGCCGAAATATTTTTTTTGATGCTATATTTAATTAAAACATGAGATAATTTTCAGGCTTTCAAAAAGGCGCATTTTTCAGAATTTTTTTTCTCAAAAATAAGCACTTCAGAATCCCAACTAACTCGGAAGTTCTTTCATAAATGCATTCATTGAATTAACACATCCGAAGTGAATTTGCATTGCAGGAACATTATACCAAGAGTTATTTATTTTAAATGAATTTCAATGCAAGAATATTTTTCGATATTTAATTAACAACTTGAAAAAGTCAAAATGTATTCCGAGCAAATGAACCGCAAGTGTTTATCAGTAATTGAAGGTAAATGCTGCTGAAGTCGGTTGTTGAAGAAAACAAGTCAGATATAAATCGCATAAATGGCGATAAAAACTTTTCCACATTCAAACTCATTTGCACGTAAGTAAATTTAATAAGATTCTTCTTACATGAATCTTGAGATATTTTTACTACTGAACAGCAATAGCAATAGTTTTTTTGTTTGTTTATCATTAAAAAGCTTATTTGAAGTAACAGAATTAGTAATTATATCTTTAAGTATTCTAGTACGTTTTGAGTTGAAAGAAGTGATTAAAACTTAACATTCTTAATCTAATTTCATTCCTTTTTACGTGTCTTTAATTACATAATCTAGTCTTTAATTACATAAATCTATATTTTGCTCATCTGAAAATGAAGGACATTTTAAAATAACTCAACATATTTTCGGGCGAAATTTTTTTAATCCTTATTCACGATTTGTAAAAAAGGGTGGTGGAAGAGATAGAGTTTATATTGTAAAGGTTTTTTACGATCTGAATTTGTATTTCCATTATCAATGTGTGTTTGCGTACATTTGTATCCCTAGATTGATGTGATTCAAGTAGTGTGCTCATAATTTTTTTTTCGCAAGTCATTTTTAAAAAGTTACCTTTTTTTTTTTTAAATTTAGAAATTAAGGGGTCGGGTACCTCTTAAAAGATAAGAGACTGGACAAACATATCCATATTTTCAACGATCAATAGTTATGAAGACCATTTATATAGAAATATAAAAAAAATTACTGTGTATTAAACATTCTTTCTTCTTTATAAATATGGCTTTAAATTTTTTCAAGCTTGAAGAAATTTTTTAATTTTTTTTAAAATTTCAACCATTGTTTTTTCAATGTTATGTCACTTTGCGCAGAGTTGTATCTGTATATTAATGAATATGCACATTCTTTTTGTTTTAAAATTAAGTCATATAATATATCTTTAAAATGACCAAATTTGAAATCAAAATTCTTAGTTCTCCATAAAAAAATTCTAAAAATTTTTTTATTTCAAAATTTGTTTTGATAAATTTAACTGCAATTAAAGTTTTTGTAATAGGAATGACATAATAGTCTGTCATTTTAATTATATATATTTATATTGCATGCGTATAAAATTTGAAGGCATTCTAAACAACTGTTCTGTTGATGTCATGTGCACAAGTATTTTATATGTGCAGAAGTTTCTAATAAGCCTTGCGTATAAATGCAGTCAATTTACAGTGCCAGTTACTCTGTCACTTTACTCATTTGCTTAGCTACTCTAGGATAAATTTAGACAGTCTTAGGAAACTTCGCAGTTATATTTTCCTACAAATGATTTGAATGTAGTAATTGTTTATCGTGATCACCCAACAAAGGATTTTTTTTAAATTCCACCACAACCACCACATTAATTGAAATCGAAATTTTGTGTAATTACAATCTGCGAGTCTGAAATCTTGCTTATAATTGTGAAATTTAAAATTAAAATAGTACAAAAATAATAAAACTTAAACCTAATGAACCACTTTTTCTAATTTTTTGTTCACATTCTTAGTCAAATTGTTACGTTTAAGTCTTTTATGTGCAATTATTAGTATTATAATTATGTTGTATGCTGCACATTATAGAGAAAAACGTGAGGCGGTCGATGAAGAAAATCATTCTTTTAAAAGGGATCGATGTAGGAAAAAGGTTGGGAACCTCTGCTCTAAAATATACAGCAGAAGCAGGAAATTCAGTGAATGTCGTTTTACTGCGTAAGCAACTTTATTACGACCACCTGCTCGGAACAGGATTTAAACATACTTCTCCGAAGCTCAAGGCTATTAGTCTACAAAGTGAATTATGTCAACGATGTGCTATTTCGCGTGACTTCGCTCTCAACTTGTTTATGTTAAAATACGGTGATAACTAATTTTCTTGTAAGGTTCCGGGAATTTCTGCATCGGTGATACTTGAATGATTTTATTCAATCGGTTTCAGTCATACGTTTCAACGTTTCTGGATATCTGTATTATAAAGGGACAAGGGACCTACAGCCTCGAATTTTTTAGTTTTCAATTTTTAATTCTACATACAGAATAAGAATAATTAAAATTCTTTTATAATGCATTGAAGACCCTTAGAATTCAAATTAAGGATTTCTTAAGCAGAAACATGCCTGCTTTTCAATTTAAAAAAATGCAACATTTTTCAAACTGCTCCCTTCGCATTCTATATCATTTAAAAATCTTAAAGATTTTAATGCAAGTTTAGTGTATATATATATATATATATATATATATGTATATATATATATATATATATATATATATATATATATATATATATATATATATATATATAAACAATCGTACATTGATATTTTTTTTTTGTAATGAATCTAAAGTCTTAAATTCTATTTTTTTAAATTCTGCCTGTAATTTGTTTTCTTTTCTGCATGTTTTTAATTTATTTCATGGCCTAAAAATTTGAAAAATATTCGGGGTTTCATCGAACTTTGCACAGTTTTGTGACAAACGCTTTCATACACAATCTTGAGAAATTTGGAAGAAAGCACAAGGAAATGAACGCGCATGGAACGTTTCGAAAATTTCTAGCATTTGTGGAGAATTTTTCGAAAAATAGGTCCTTTTCTTCCACAAAATACTTATTTGTGATTTCTAAGTTACTTCAATGTATCAGAAAAGAATATTAATTATTCTCATGTTGTATGTAGGGTAAAATATTTAAAATTTGAAACGAAATGACGTTGAAGGTCTTTTGTCCCCTTATATGAATTCTACTTTCATAAACAGAAGATTATGTCAATTTTTTTTTTCACACCATAGTGAGATACATGTTGTGAAAAGCATGTTACCTATGCATTGGTAGCCATGTATTAGTACAAATATATAGTGAGTGTATTACCGACTCTTATCAATAATTAAACATTTTCGGAGCTCTTTTCTTAAAAACTTCGAACAAAACCTTTGAGAGAAATCAGACTTACATTTTGTCACCAACTTGTTCTTAACGTTTGTTTGTATGTGTTTTATGTGTACGCTTATATTTCAACATGCTTGTTGCGATAAAGAAGGTTATTTAATCATCAAAAGATTTAAAATCGTTTTTTAGGGTTACAAGCATTCAAATTAACAGGGAGATAAAAATTAAAATATTTGGGGCTGCCAAAATTTTACTTTGAACTCTCTACCTACCATAAGAAAATCTATACAAACCTGAAATTTGTTATAACGCTTTAACAATACTGATTCTACGAGATTTTTGGTTAATTTAATTAATCAAAAAATAATTTCTTGGAATAGTTTGCCAACTTTTATCGCTGTAAAGTTTCAGAATGAAATTTTCTAAAGTGTTAGAGCACCTCTCCCCTAAAAAAAATAGAAAGGAAAAAGCATGATAAATTTCTTGTTAAAGGTTCATTTGGCAAAAAAAATCTAATTCAAAGAAGTTCTTTATTGTCTTTTATAGAACACACTTTGTGTAGATTTAGTTTTTGCGCTGTTACATTAATTTGCTACAAAATTAAAATTAAAATTTTAACACACTTTAATTTTCTTGGGGGATAGTGAAATTGAGCATATGTTTTTCAATAAGTTTTTCTTTGAGTTCCATCATAATACATAAAGTATAGTGTAATTATGTCATTCTAGAACAAAATAAAAATAAGAAGTATGAGGGTTTATTTCTACTAATGCTAAAACCAATCGGTTTGACTGACTTGGTTGTTCTAGTTCATAAAACCTTACTGACCTTTTTAATACGATATTGTCAAGTACTGTTTTCCCGTTATTAATTTTTTATATTTTGTGTAGACAACGGAGGAGACAACAACAACCACAACAACAACGACACCACCACCGGCAATTGATAAGAATTTTCCAAAAGAACGTAAGTGTTTGTTAAACTTGAAAATGTTGCGACAGAAGATTCATGATTTTATTACAATGCATAGTCAGTAAATGCAAGATCAAATGCTTATTCATTAATGGTTTTATTGAAATTTACTGGAATTCATGATGCGATGCTGAAGACATTCATGGGCAATATCAAGTTCCCTCACCTACAAGCCATTAAAGTTTCATCGTAACAACATATCAGTAATTTTCTCTATTAATATCTTACATCACTTATCGTTTCACAGTAAAATTAATTGGAATGCATAAATACTAGTTAGCCCGTGCTACCCTTCGGCATGCGATTAAAATACGATAAATTTTATAGCGAGATGCTGGTTTGTAGTACGATGAAAGAAGAACCGGTTCATTTAAATATGTTTAAATGTCAAATAACAAATGTGCGTAAGAATAACACAAATCAAATTACAAATCGCCTTTAGCCACAATATTGGAGGCGAAGTATAAGACAAAACAGGGGAGCCTGAGATATGTACACGTCAAAACACCTTTGTAGACAATAGTAAAAGTCAAATATGACACAAACTCGATGAAAATGTGATATTTACATTACAAAACCTCTTTGTGCACGCTATTTGACTGTGCCGTTTCGACGCATCCAGGGAAAGAAATTTAGGGTCAAAAGTAATTCTTTCACTTTGATTTTTAAACAAACAATGCAATGTGTCATTCTGAATTAACAATTCATCAGAAGAGGAGAACTTAATATTTAAAATGGTACCTCATTTATCGATTTTGGTTAAGTATGAAGGGCGAGAAAGGAATTGTCACAAAAAATCACCTTCTAGAAGTAATATATATGGCTTTTCCATTCAAAAAGAATAATGTACACCTATGCGGATGTTGTCAATAAAGAAACTCCTTAATGAAATCGCAGAATAATAAAAGCAAACGTGATTGATAATAAAAGCAGTTCAGTGCGATTGATAACGGTAAAATAAACAAAGCTAGCGCACGCCATCTATGGGAAGAAAAATTGTTTATAATGTTTATACTTCGATTTCCAAATAAACGATAAGATGTGTAATTCTAAGTTAACAATTCACACGAAGAGGAGATCTTAATCGTTAAAATGGTACCTCATTTATAGATTTCGGTTAAGTATGAAGGGAGAAAAAGGGATAAAACAAAAACCCCCTTTTATAAATAATATATATATATATATATATATATATATATATATATATATATATATATATATATATATATATATATATAAAACACATTTTTTGAGTCACTGTAGCAACGAATAGAAAGTGTAAGGTTCGTGAACATTGAAAATAGGCAGAATGCATCAAAGAAATGTGAAAGAAATCAAACTTTCGTTTTAGCGATAATAGTATTAAGGCAAATTCAAATAAAACAAGATTTAACATCAAATAACGTCAAACAACTGAGAGGGTTTTAATTACAATACAGAGGCTGTTCGCACATTTTTCAGACGATTTTGGTTAGCGGTAATAAAATAATCGTTTGCTGCAAAAGAAATAATTGCAATTGTACTATGTTTTTAAAAGTCAAAATTATCGTCTACGGCTTCAAAGTTTTGTTTTTAATCAAAATGGCGTTTTTAACAAAGCAGTGGTTCGAAGGCTACATTTATGCTCTTTTCGAAGAGAAATATGCATACTCCGTTACCCAAAAACGATGTGAGAGTCATGGTTTTGTGATATCTAAAGCGTCGATAGGTAATATCGTCAACAAGAAAGGAAAAAAACGTCAAATTGGAACCTCAAGTGGGACAAAAATTCCAAACAAGTATCCAAGGAAAAAACGGACATCTTCGACTATTGCAAAGGTACGTTGTTTAATGTTCAAAGAAAATCCTCCTAGTCAAAGGACAGTTGCAAAATCATTAAAATGCTCGGTGTCCACTGTAAAAAAAATAATAAACGTTAATTTAAATATTAAGAAAGCGGAAAAACGCAACGTGCAGCGTCTTCTTCCAAATCATATCGCTGAACGCAGGACACGCTGCAGAATTCTATATGAGAAACACTTATTCAAAGAAAAATGGAAAACAATTGTTACAATAGATGAATCATGGGTGTATTTAAATGATTGCAACAAAAAAAAGAGCCATTTATTATCATAAAAGGGGAGAAAAAAATTTTAGTACATGGTTCAAAGAATCGAAAGAAAGTTTTTCTAAGGGATTCATGATTGTTGCTGGTTTTTCTTATAATGGCAAGTTAAAAATAAAGAGAGTAGAAAAAAATGTCAAGATTAATTCCAAATACTATCAGGAACATATTTTATCGCAAATTTTTCTCAATGAAATACCATCGCTTTACCCACAGTGCCATCAATCTGTGAGACTCCATCAGGACAAAGCTAGCAGTCACACATCAAAATCCACTGGAAATTTCCTAAAAGAAATGGAACAAAAAACTGGTATCAAGGCCATGTATCACCTATGGATTTTTGTGCTTTCGGACTTTTAAAACCTACATTATCCAAACGTCGTCCCAAAACCCTTACAGGACTCTGGAAAGCTGTTCAGGAGGAATGGGATAGAATACCTCTTCTGACACTTCAAAAGACATTATTATCCTGGAAATTGCGGTGTCGAAAGATAGTTCAGAATGAGGGATGTCAAATAGAACATTTAAAACACAAGAATTTTATGTAATTTAGTTTTGTGAATACAATATACATCGTCTAAAAAATGTGTGAACAGTCTCTGTAGTTTAAGTAGTACTCTAGTTGTTTTTCCCCTACACGTTCTATTTATCTTCACTTTCTTTTATATCTCATTTCACGTGACAAGAAGTAAACATGAACCGTTATGGAATCCTTACGTTTAGTATCATTTGATTGTAAACTATCATGCTACTCACGCAACGTACAAAACAGAGAAAGTCTGAAATATATGAAGTGGGGATTCTTCTGGAGTTGATAACCCATGATCACGGTGAAAAAGAGAAAGTCTGAATAAAATTTACTTCCCACATTTATGTTTTTAAGACTATATCATAGCTTACTTCATCAACATTGGGATAAATTTTACCTCTTTCAGTGGTTATATCTCTCTGGACATTTAATGTCTAAGGAGAGATCCAAATAGAAAAGAAAACTAACCTAATAAATGTAGATTCCCACTTTTTAAATATATATATATATATATATATATATATATATATATATATATATATATATATATATATATATATATATATATATATATACTCGTCAAAAGTGAAATCGCAACACCATGAAAAAATGCTGGTAGTGATGTGAAAATAACAGGATCGGTAGAGGTAAGACACATATGCAGATGATTAAAAAAACAAACAGAGATATCAAAAATTAAACTGTTTATTCAGTATCTAATGTGGCCACCACGGGCAGCTATACAGGCCTCTAAACGGCGAGGTATACTGTCTATGTGGCTATTAATGGTATCCTGAGATATTCTTTGCCACGGCGAGTCAACTGCAACTTTCAGTTCCTCTACGGTATGCGGCTGCGGTGCCCTGTGCACTGCAAGTCCGATGGCAACCTACACATGCTCGATGGGGGTACATACGAGATCGGGTGAGGCTGCCGGCCAGGGAAGGAGGTGAATTCCATTGCGGCTGTTCAGAGTGTGACGTGCGGCATGAGGCCAGGCATTGTCCTGCTGGAATAACGTGCCGGGGGCGGCCTACACAAGTGGCCGACCCACAGGCATAACAACTTGTGTTACGCACCGGACTGATGTTAAACTGCCAGTAATGTGCACAAGGGTTGACCGATGTTCGAACATGATGCCACCCCAAACCATGAAGCCCGGTGTGGGGCCGGTGTGACGGTAGAAGATATGGGCTCGTAGGTAACGTTGTCCGGGAAGCCTCCACATATGTCCACGACCGTCATTCCTCCATAAACAAAATCGGGATTCGTCTGAAAACAATACCCGATGTCATTTGTTCGTCAGTGACGATAACGTCGACACCAAGCCATACGGGCAGCCCTGTGTCAAGTGGTTAAAAAAACCGCAGTGGCTGGCCGCCGTGCGTGCATCCCTGCCTCATGCAACCTGTTACGGATGGTTTGGCAGAAGATAGATGGCCCATCTGATAATGGTAGGTAGGTTTGAATATGATTTGTCGCTGAGAACTGATCCCCACAACACATTCGCCGAATTTGCCTATCAGTTCAATCTGACGTGCACCTGGATGATCCACTGCCTCGTTGCCCTGTTCTTAGATGGTCCTGCGTCCATCCTACCACACATCGCTGAATTATACTGACGTCCCGTTCAAGACGACTGGCAATTTCGTGCATCGACATGAGCACAAACCGAGATCATGTAGTTCTAGGATATGTTCTCGTTACTCAGACAATAACTGCTGGTGTTAAGTTCGCTGATGTCTCCGAGGCATTTTCTACCCTTTTTCAAGTTCTTTTACAACAACAATCTGTCATTAATAGCATATACAGAGCCAGCTACTGGGTTTTATAGCCAGAAACTGGGTATCATGTGACCAGATGCACACGCGTATTCCTTCATGGTGTTGCAATTTCACTTTTGACAAGTGTATATATATATACAGTAACCACCGCTTATAGTGATCAGTGGTTATAAGAATCAACCGCTTATAAGAATCAATATCGCGAAGACAAAAACAAATGTATTATTTCCATATTAAAATTTTCGCTTTAAAGAATCAATCCACCGGTTTTAAGAATCAGCTTAAACTCTTCGCTTTCCTTTCATTTTTCAAAAAGCCACTTAAACCCTCAAAAGGCACGAAGTTCTTTCTTTATTTTTTAAAAGAAAGAGTGGTAAGATGGGATGGAATACAGTCATAAAAGGCATCCATTTCTTTTTTAGACATAACATAATAGTTTCCCCTTAAACGATTTAACTAAACACTGTCCTATTAGTTTAACTCAGGGGCATCCTATACGTCCGGATCCAGTTTCACTTTTCTCCACCGACAATCAAAGACAGGGACTCTTTTTTCCCACATTCCGCATCCTGGACCCTGAAACACATAAATCTTCGGCGAAGTGTCCACTATCACTTAGGCAAACGTGACATTATTAGATTCAGCACGTTATCAAACCGTGAAACGTAAGCTAGAAGGTAAATCTTGGTCTGAGACTATTGGTATTGAAAGAGGTATAAACAGCCTCCTGAAAACTTCATTACGTCAAGCTACCATAGAAAACTTTTTTTTGCACCCTTCTTGTAGTTAAAATGTTAAACTGTTAAGCAGGTATGTTGTACCAAATATTGGATTTTTTACTTCTCTTACTATAATCATGTGCATCTACTTAATGGTCTAGAAATTAAGTTGTATTTTTAAAATTATAAAAAAAAATTTTAATAAACGATAATTAACGTAATAAAGTGTATTTTATGGTAAATTTTCGAATATATGTATATATAGGTGTGTGTGTGTGCCTGTCCAAAAACCTAAATATCGGCTATAAGAATCAACCGCTTATAAGAATCAAAAACAGTAATAACAAACGTGATTCTTATAAGCGGAAATCACTGTATATATATATATATATATATATATTATACACACACACACACACGCACATATATATATATATCAGAATTGCACAACGCATGTAAAGCGCTACAAATAGTTTTGAAGATAAATATGAAATGCCTGTTTAACATTAATATTTATCATCATGAAGTAAATAAGCTCCAGTTTTAATTATTAAGAATGAAAAATGTTCTCTAATCCGTGATTAAAGAAATTTTAGAAACTGCTGACGCAGAAATAGTAAAGATGTTACGGTTAAAAACTTGGCGATGTTTAACCAGTTTCGTATTACCGCATAAAAGCAAACAGAAATAAATGCAAGGGATTAAATTTAATGTAAAATCATCGAACTAACAACAAATTACAAATACGAGGGATTAACATTTAGGATATCGTTGTATGCTGGGAGGATGCCCGAATGAATCTCTGTTTACCTGTTTACCTTTGCATGTGCTAGAATGAAAGTAGATGTTTTTTTCCCAAACAAACGGCAGATTAAGGATAAAAGAATGATACTTATATCTATTATCTTTGAAACTGTTCAAATTATGAACAACAAAGCTGTTCTTGTAATTTATCTCTCCGAATTGGAGAAATGTTTTGTATTACCTAAGGTTTTAACTATTCCCATAATAAACGTATTAAATATGGTTAATTAATATATATATTTATATATATATATATATATATATATATATATATCAGTATTCTACAGCACGTAATTAGGATATTTAGAAAGTATTCAAGTATAAAAATAAAAATTTTCAGAAATTTTTTTTATGATTTCATAAAAATTTCATAAAATTTTTACTAAACATACTTAAGTAAATAGATTTGCAGATAAATTTGCAGATAAAATTCTTTTGTAAGGTATTACAACACGCAAAGAAAAATATTTCTACCGTTAGGAAAGGAAATATGTCAATACGGGAACACAAATTATTGGCTGTGATGGAATGAATTAAAATGATAGTAAAATTCTCAAAATTTTGGCCCTAGGTAGCCCAATGGTAGCACATCGGCTTTCGGTACTGGGGATGCTCGGATCGAATCCCGACCAGTGTCATTAAACACCTCCTTGTCTAGGCCGCATATGGACACGTTAAACCCATATAGACCGGAAATTCCGTGTAGTAGGTCCGAGAGGTGGAGAAGGTACAATTCCCTCAGCTATCATCCCTGCGGGTGGGGGGGGGGAGGTCAAAATTGAGGTTGCACTCAGCTAAGTCAGACTCCGACACTTGTGGTGTCATTATAAAGCGGAGACGGACCCCTCAGCCTGATAGCTTATATGGATCTGATCTGGATCTGATCTGGATCTGATCTGAACTTCAAAATTTGAAACCAGATATCTGATTTTAGCCATGAATTCATTGTCTTCATTTACTTTCTACAATTCTTTACTAACTGAATTAATTTTTTTTACAGTATAAGCTTTGAGGAGATGCTTAAAGGAAATGAAGAAATTGTCCATGGAGATAAAGAAGTGTCTTATTTTCTACCATAACATGTATAATAATGGATAATAAATTCCTTTAAATACTTTTATGCAACTTTCTAGCAATTTTTTAAAGGAAAGTACTGGGGATATTTATTTTGGAAGATATTTCTATGTATGCTACTAACACAAAAAGGTTTACAGCTTTTGATCTTTATTTAAAATTTACAAATGAAATATATACTAGGAATGAAATACATGCTGCGAATGGGATACAAGTTTTAAAATGTGCATATAATAATGTGTTCTACTCAAAAATATCTGATCAACCTTTTGAGCAGCGCATGTCATTTAGAAACAACTAGCTGTTTGTCCAGCGTTGCCCGGGTAATTTGAACATCTTGGTCATTTTGGCCACTTTATTTTTCACCCCTTCTCGTCCCCTATCCCGATGGGGCTGAATTTGGACTTAAATGGATTCGGGAATGTCACCATTCATCTCAGCGACCCCGAAAACTATGGATTCGACAATATTCTCGGTTTTTTTATGTCATCCCCTTCCAACCCCTCCCCTAGGGGCGCACTAAATTTGAGCTAAAATTTCATCGGGACAGTCACCAACCAGCTTAGCGACCCCTGAAACTATAGATTCGACACTACTATCGGTCATTTTGGAAATTTTATCTCCCCCCCCCCCCCAATGCCAGTGGAGGCTGAACTTGAATATAAACGACGTCGGGAGTGTAACTATTTCAAAATAATACTTCTACTTTCATTGTGTTACTAACATGAGCTAAATTATCTGTTCGTTTGTGATTCACAACAAGTTTCAGTATTTCACCTGTCTCTTAAAACTAACATTTCAAATCAGACTACTGATGTAACCAGCATACGGTTTAGTTTATTATCGTTGTTAATTCCATAATGATGCACTTCTTGTATTTTAAATCCCACCATAATTTTCGATTAAATTTCCATTATACATTTTTTATAGTGCATACTTTTGTATTGTTCTGTCAAGCATTCCATGCCTGTTTTATGAAGTATCTTGAATTTTACTGCATCAGATAGCTTGTGTAAAATTACTTTGTAATTTAATAGCTTTCTGGAACTTTCATTTCTCTTTTAGTTTCAATATCTGTTAATACATTTTCACACACACAAAAAATAGAATTTAAATTTTGGGTACGTATTTTAATTCTTCCATCGTTGCGAATCGTTTATTTCTCCTTTATCAGAACAAAACTCTCAGAATCATCAAGAGAACAGAACCTACGCATAAATTTAGAAATCGACTTTATTGAGACAGAATTATCACTTTGCCGAGAGACGAAAAAAAAATATTTTCGAGGAAACCGTATGAAAGAAGTTATAAAGGCCAAATGGCAAAATGTTAGCTCTTCTCTCTCTTCAAGTGGTGTGGGATGAAAAACGGTAGTACCGCTTAAATCCTCACGCGAGGAGCACATATTTGGCAGAAAGTCACGTTCCCCGTTTTCGGCACGATGGCGATATTGCGAAGTCAGCGGTACGATCTAGGCAGCAAGGAAATTCCCGCAGGTATAATTTAAGTTCCCGACAACTTAAAACACAGATATCAAGGAAAACACTCTCTTAAATTCAAAATGTACCGTTGCTTTATAAATGTCTCCTCTCTATTCTCAAGCGCAGTCGGAGATTCAAGAAATAATGTCTAGTTACATGAACAATTTTAAGAGATACGGATATGTAATCTTGATATATATATATATATATATATATATATATATATATATATATATATATATATATATATATATATATATATATATATATATATATATATATGTGCCCCTAGCGCCCGGTAGTGTAGTGGTTAAAAGTTTCAAGCTGTCACGCTACAGGTCCAGGATTCGACCCTGCGACTGAGAAAGGTCGACTCAGCCTTTCATCCCTTGAGCGGGTCGATAAAATAAGGACCAAGCATGCTTGGGAACTAACTCTGGGGGTCCCGTGTCAGGTTGACCACCTGACCGAGACATATACTGTATGGCATCCCAAGCCCACGGTTAAAAAAGCGGAGATGGGCACCACCGGCTTCGGTCGGGAGATGGGCACCACCGGCTTTGGATATATATATATATATATATATATATATATATATATATATATATATATATATATATATATATATATATATATATATCTGTGTGTGTGTCTCTGTAAGTAATAATTTTACCCCACCATCTGTTAATTCTATACATTTTATGTTGTTGTTCTCCTTTTACTACTTACATTTCTGTTTCTGTAGAGCCTAATTGTCCTTTAAAGGAGATCGTCCTATATGGTCTCGGGCAAAATTGATAATATTCCATTGTGCAGACAGAGTGTCCTTGAAATAGGTTAGACTAGACGCTATCCTCCATTTTCTCTGTTCTTTGTTAATATGTAAGTATCTTCCCGATTTTATATTTCTTATATATAAACCTATTAAATACTTGAGTATTGTCCAGAATGTTGACAAGTAGATAGAATTATTATTCCTCTCAACTGAAGTGAACTCATTAAATTTATTCACCACTGAGACCACGACTATAAGAATACACCGCCTGCCGTAATATTTGCTTCTGGTTATGGAGACGTTACATATATATGTATGTTAGCCTGAGTGAAAGCGTACTCATATAGCAAAAAAATGTCTTTGATGTATATAACGGAGAGTAGTAGAAGGTGCAACAAATATACAGAGGAAGTTTTCTTAGACTTAAAAAATATTCCCCCTTCAGTGAAGCAAAAATGGGATTTTTACTGATTATAATTAAGGCAGAGATAGAGAACGCGGTGGCCCAGTTGGCAACAGCAGCGGGCCAGAGGTCTGAACGTTCCTGGTTCGATGCTCGTCGGGGCTGCAATGTCCTCTAAGATCTCAAATTTATCTCTGGAGGTGCTGGGTTAAGTGTTCCGGTCTCGTCATTTGACTCGGTTCAAAATTACGGAACCGGTCATTTTGAATTAGCACCCTTGTGATGCTAATTCAAAATCGGGAGCCGCACATTTCAGCTCAATAGCCTATTACGACCTGGTGAATGGAATCTCCAACCAGGAGACATTAGCAACAACAACAAGGAAGAGATTTTATTAATAACGTGCATCAAAATATAGAAAATGTTTCCGTTAAAAAAGAAAGATATAATAAAGTTAATGAATATACTTTTAATTATTTTTTAACACGCATCCCTTAAATGGGGAAAAACATTGAGTTAATATATTTCAAGAGAGACCAGCAAAAACGAGAACCATCTTTCAAGAAATGAAAGATTAAACTAGTATTACGAATCATCCACTTGCTGCTCTCTACTAGTAATAGTATTTTCTGTGAAAAGCGAGTTTCTAATTTACGTAATTATCCAGTCATGCATAGACTACGAATTCCCTATGTACACCTCATAGATATTTTTAAATTAGAAATAATGATGTTAAATGTTGAAAATTAGGACATCTTATCGGTTTTTGAATATAAAACGACAACCTAAAACTAAAAAAATAACAAATTATTGATCATGACTGCACGGCTTTTAACTTATGAAAATATTTAACCAAATATTTTTTATTTAAGGTGAACTCGCAACTTGTATAACATACATTAAAGATATCCTTAAAATATGGTAAATAATATTGTAAAATTTATGTTTAAACTTTAAATATGCAGTAATTTAAGATTATAAATAATTCATGACATTCTTTACTTATTTGTTTCTGCATTACTATAGGGTCTGCTTAGTTTAGGAATAATATTATCTAAATATATTCTATTTCTTTCTTTTATTCTAAGTTAGTTCTTATTTTACGTTAGGAATTGAGAAATATTTAGAGATAAGTTTGCACTAGCTTGATAGCGTATTATCTACGATGGAAAAAAATGAATAGTAAAAAATCGAGGGAATTTAAATATTTACTATTAACACTGAAAAGGTAAATAGTATTTACATCTAAGCATCTAAGTAAATAAGAAAAAAATTATGAGTCATTAATTCTTATAAACTCATATGAAAAAATCGCAGCGACTAGTATTTTTGTTCGCTTCTATAGCTGTTTCAATGATATTGTTACCCAGAAAATAATCAGTTAAGACTACATTTGAACACGAGAGCTCATTTCTGAACCACTTATCGATTTTCATGTTGATCTTGTCAGCTGTTTTACGCCGGCTGTAACATACATCCGTTAATGGAGTCCACATACTAGGGGTTAGCACAGCAACCGCTGCAGTTGAGTAGTACCTGTAAGAACATGCATTTTCAATGAGGTATTGGTACAAATCTTTCTCAGTTTCTGCTGCATTCCACCAATGGAAAATCGGGTATGTTACGTAGTTATCTTCCGGAGAATCTAGTTCATCTCTGTAAGTTATAAACACTCTTTTGTTCATCTTCCACAGGGTATTAAGTGTCTGTTCTGCGTATTCGTTGTCGACGATTAGTTTACCGAAAGTTTTCTTTAATAGATTTATGATCTCCTTGTGTTGCCATCTCGATAATGTCTTTGACATTAAAACGCCCCCGAACAAACGGTGAAAATCAATTATAACAAATTCCTTGGTGGCGGTTACAAAAGTTTTGACATCATCTAGTACTTCTTGTAGGTATGGAAGACCTAAATGAATTTTATCGTGAGTAATTTGCATCTTGCTCTTCCACAAGTGGGATCCTTCATGCCATACGCGGAGGTCAAGAGACCTAATACCGTATATCAACTGGTTGAAAATAGTTTCTTCTTGTGTATACATGTACCTCTCGAAGACAGTGTCGCGGTATCTATTAAATTTGAAGTAAAGTCCAGAATCATGTGTTCCAGGTATCATCAAGCAGTTGATTGTCATATGACCTATGTCGTCCTTCATGTCACTCATCCAAGTAGGACGTGTTCTGATGCAGTTTGAATGCACAATTTTTCCAGCTTCAAGATAAGCTACCCAGTACCCAAGGCATTTGGAAAGCAAGTCCTTCTTACTGAACTCAATGTACGGGAATGAATAATTTGTCACTACATGTCCTTCAGGGCAGTCGCTAGGTTTGAACATTAACAGAGGATCGTTAAGATTTTTACCCGGATCATGATTGTACAAAGCTATAAAAGGAAAAGCTCTCTGCATTCTGTCACACTCAGCGTCGTAATATTTGATCACCACTTTCCGTATTTCTACATCTTTGAAAATAGGAGTCTTGGTCAAAGAGGATACTGTAAGGAACACTCTCGGAGCTGAAACAAACATAATAAATGCCGACTATTAATATGGATACTATAAGTAATCTCTTCACTGCGATGTTTAAAATCATAGTTTCAATTGTAATGTCTGTTTTTAAACATTTTAATAATAACAAATAAAAGGAAATAAAAAAATGTGAACATAGTATCATCAGATAATTTAATATTGAAACCATGGAAGTTGAACAGTAACTTTCCAGTAGTTTAGGTAAATATGCTTATTATAACTCTCTTATCAAATTACAGAGAAAAGATATAAAATGATATAATTACGACGATCCACTTTTAAATTTTTAATTTTGTTCAAATAACGAAAAACAAAAATTAAAGATTACATTTGCATTTATGATTAAATTATAAATATTAATAACATTTATTTGTACATATTGTTTTATATGTGCATTCTTTACTTCAACCCCCGCTTAAGTATGTAAACTCCTCAAATTAATGGCAGGAAATTTTAGTTTTGATTTCCGGTATGAATTTTTCCTATTATGGAGAGGATTCAGGTACAGAATTGCATTAATTGATCCCAGTCTTGGAGGAAAAATATTTAAAACTTAATGATACAAGTTAACTTTTTAAACAAATATACGAGGGTGGATCCAAAAAAAAAAGGTTACAAGCATCAGCATTTGAAAAGTAATTATTTTGGAGGGAATACTTTTTCCCCTAAGTGAAGACAAATGGCACTAGTTGTCTTGCAGCGGTTGTGTGGGTAGATAGAGTTCGTTTGTAGAGTGATTAAAATGGCAAGACGTTGAGAAAGGTGGTCTCACTTGGAGGTGCGAGCCCATACTTCTCGCTAAACTCAAGAATTTCTGCAAAAGTTTAAGTGGGAAGTCTGGAGCCACACACCATATATCCCAGATATGGCACCCAGTGACTATTTCCTATTTTGGAAATTGAAAGAACATTTATCTGGAGTGAGGTTCTCATCAAATGTGAAAACAGCTACCGAGAACTGGCTCAATGAGCAGGGACGTGATTTCTACCACACCGGGCTAAACAAGTTGGTCCTGCGTTCAGATTAATGCCTAAATAAATTTGGTTATTATGTGGAATAATAATCGGTAAGAATGCCTCTTAATTCCGTTTTGTATTTTCTGTCTATTGTTAATAAATAATTTTTATTACCCCTGTAACCTATTTTTTGGGATCAAACCTCGTATATTAGAATAATGAATGACCAGGTAAATACTTTTTATGCTATTAAAATTGTCAACTTAAAATTTCAAAAAAATGTATGGTTTCATTTGCCAAATAAATACTCCTACGATAAAATTTTAACTTATTTATTAAAGTATTTTTTTTCAATGGGGCAGACACTTGTCTCTAACGGTAGACACTGCCTCTGGCATTGTCTCATGAAGATCCGTGAAATTTTACTGGCTACTTTGTTATGGCCGCACCATATAGTACTAGATGAGTCAGCATTGCTCCCTATGAAGGGGACACCACGGAAACGACCAACCCTTATTCGAGATTTGAACCTAAGACCACAGCGTGGCAGCTCAGAACGCTAACAACTACACTATGTGACCGAAAGTTTTTAAAATAAAGGAATATAATCTTCAATCCGCATGGATTACAGCAAAAAAGTAATTTTAATACACTTTCTTGATCATGTTCAAATTGCGCAACGAAATTTTACAAAATGCTACTTTGCAATTAAAATGTATCACCAAAACATATGATAGATATTTACACATATTAATCAAAAGAATAGCACTTTACAAAAATTCATGTTGAAAGTTATTAATACATCTTGCCTAATTTTTTATGATTTAGGGCCGTTCCGAAGTTAAGAGGGTGGCAAGGGACTTTAGTGGGCATACTGTGTATATATACAGAGGCTGTTCACACATTTTTTAGACGTTGTATATTGTATTCACAAAACTAAATTACATAAACTTCTTGTGTTTTAAATGTTCTATTTGACATCCCTTATTCTGAACTATCTTTCGACATCGCAATTTCCAGGATAATAATGCCTTTTGAAGTGTCAGAAGAGGTATTTTATCCTATTCCTCCTGAGCAGCTTTCCACAGTCCGGTAAGGGTTTTGGGACGACGTTTGGATAATGCAGATTTTAAAAGTCCGAAAGCACAAAAATCCATAGGTGATACATCGGGAGATTTAGTAGGGATATCAGTGAAGGGTATGGAGTTGATACCAGTTTTTTCTTCCATTTTTTTTTAAGGAAATTTACTGTGGATTTTGATGTGTGACTGCTAGCTTTGTCCTTATGGAGTCTCACAGATTGTTGGCACTGTGGGTAAAGCGATGGTATTTCATTCAGAAAATTGGCGATAAAATATGTTCCTGATAGTATTTGGAGTTAATCTTGACATTTTTTTCCACTCTCTTTATTTTTTAACTTGCCATTATAAGAAAAACCAGCAACAATCATGAATCCCTGAGAAAAACTTTCTTTCGATTTTTTGAACCATGTACTGAAATTTTTTTTCCCCTTTTATGATAATAAATGGCTCTTTTTTTGTTGCAATCATTTAAATACACCAATGATTCATCTATTGTGACAATTGTTTTCCATTTTTCTTTGGATAAGTGTTTCTCATATAGAATTCTGCAGCGTGTCCTGCGTTCAGCGATATTATTTGGAAGATGACGATGAACATTGCGTTTTTTCACTTTCTTAAGATTTAAATCCACGTTTATCATTTTGTTTACAGTGGACACCGAACATTTTGATGATTTTGCAACTGTCCTTTGACTAGGGGGATTTTCTTTTAACATTAAACAACGTACCTTTGCAATAGTCGAAGATGTCCGTTTTTTCCTTGGATACTTGGTTTTAATTTTTGTCCCACTTGAGGCTCCAATTTGACGTTTTTTTCCTTTCTTGTTGACGATATTACCTATCGACGCTTTAGATATCACAAAACCATGATTCTCACATCGTTTTTGGATAACGGAGTATGCATATTTCTCTTTGGAAAGAGCATAAATGTAGCCTTCGAACCACTGCTTTGTTAAAAATGCCATTTTGAATAAAAACAAAACTTTCAAGCCACTGACGATAATTTTGACTTCTAAAAACATAGTACAATTGCAATTATTTCTTTTGCAGCAAACGATTTTTTATTACCGCTTACCAAAATCGTCTAAAAATGTACGAACAGCCTCTGTATATATATATATATATACACTGTTGGCCATCCAAATTGCAACACCAAGAAAGACAAGAGATATCACAACAAAATTTATTTTGTAGATAACATGTTGACCAAGTATCAAATGATTAAATTTATAGACTTCTGTGAAGTGTGGTTCCTGCCAAAATCAGTAGCCAGAGTAGCCGCCATTGTTGGAGATCACCGCTGCCACACGCCTCGGCATTGATTCAAAGAGACTTTGGATGAGTTCTTGGGCTACAGCAGACCAAGCAGCTTCCACACGTTGCCAAAGTTGATCTGCTGTGGCAGCTGGGAATGGAATCTGGGACAATCGTAGAGCAACCATGGACCACATGTTTTCTATCAGCGAAAGATCCGGAGAGCGAGGCGGCCAGGGAAGCAATTCAATCTGGCGATTGACGAAGAACCGTTGGACAATGCGTGCCACGTGTGCTCGCGCATTATCCTGTTGAAATATGGCTGTGGGCAAGACCTGAAGGTAAGGAAGGACAACTGGCTCCAACACCTCGGAGATGTAGCGCTGGCTGTTTAAAGTACCGGCAATGTGTACTAGAGGTGTGCGAGAGTGATATCCAATACCGCCCCATACCATAATACCCGGTGCAGGACCAGTGTGGCGGTGCATAACGCAGCTGTTCAGCATCCTCTCTTCACGGTGTCTCCAGACTCGAATGCGACCATCGTGGTGTTAAAGACAGAAGCGTGACTCGTCAGTAAAGACAATTTCATTCCATTTTGCCATCCACATCCTTCTGTCATCGCACCATTGGCGGCGGAGACGTCTGTGGTTCTGCGTCAAGGGTAGACAAAGCAATATAAGTCTTGCGGACAGACCACTCTGCTGTAAACGGCGTCGAATGGTACGCGCAGACACTGGATGATGCGTTACAGACTGCATGTGCTGTGCTATGGTTCGTGATGTGACTGAGCGATCCGTCACTGCCATGCTCACAATTTGCCTGTCATCACGTGAAGTGGTGCGCTGAGGTGGATGCGATCGAACACGCCGGTCCGTCGTACCCTCCTACATTCCACGATCACATATCCGCATTACAGTTGTTTGGTTTCGTCCAACACGACTACCGATTTCCCTGAAAGATAATCCACAATCTCGGTAGGCCACTATCCTTCCTCTGTCGAACTGGGATACTTGATCAAAAGATGATCGCTGTTTTCGACGAGGCATAATTGATCGTTTTTTTTAAAAAAACCACAAGAAAAACACAATTGCCGAACTTGAAATCGTCGAAATCTCCAAGCCTTAAATAGCGCTTTGAAGTGGCGCCACAGGCGCGCGTGATGTGCGTCTGCGCTGAAATTCTAATCATTTGCATATCTCACCTCCGCTAATGCATGAGTTAAATTTCATGTTATTTGCATGTTTCCTTCAGGGTGTTGCATTTACAGTGGCCAGCAGTGTATATATATATATATATATATATATATATATATATGTGTGTGTGTGTGTGTGCGCGTGTGTGTGTGTGTGTGAGTGTGTGTGTGAGGCTACAATTTAAAAGTCTGGGAGTTCAAATAAGCGGCATAAGGCATTGCAGTGAAAATAGAATTTGTGGGTTCGACTTGATTCGATTACCGAAGAACCGGAGAACCATATGGGAGAATTTTTAGGTAGAAGTATAGCCTTGCAGTTTGGGGCTAAGAAAATGCTTGGTTTAGCAAAAAAAATCATCCGATGATGACGAAATGAATAAGTAATGAGCGTCGGTAGCGCACTATTAAAACTTAGGGACAAAGGATTTATTTCAGAGCCATGGATAACTAGGGAACGAAAAAGACGTCCGCTGTTAGGCGCACAGATTTAAATTGGGTGAGGTTCTTTATTAATGTTGATGGAGCTGAGATTCTTAAAGAAATTTAATAAATGTGTTTGGGAACATCAAATGGACTATTTTTATGGCTTTGTGTCGACATAACACTGTTTGACGGAAGTATTTAGAGAATAAGCGTCACCACCGGTTCACCGGACTGCAGCATGATACAAAAGAGGTTCGGATTTCTATTCAATAGTATGGGAGTAGAAGTCAGTCCGACAAAAAGCCGGTAACGAAAGTCATTACGCAGGATTACTGAAACCATAATTCATCATTATAAAAAAATCTTCGGCTGCTCTCATTAAAATGAAATCAACAGTGTTTTAAGTTTGTGCTCGACATTTTCCTTAGTGCTCATCAAAGGATAACATCATTAAAATTTTTTCTTGCAACAAATAATGTCAATATTTTTGACAATTAAAGTATTAAAATTTTTAAAATTGAAATGATTCTGATGAAAAATTGTTTTTGAGTAAACTATATATGAAAAATGTGAAAATTTTGTGTAAATTTTGGAAATTGTGGTGACAAGTTAAAATTCAGTAGAAAATGTTCTGACAATTTGAAAACTATTGATAATAAAAAATTAAAATTTTAATATTGTTAAAATTAAGTACATTTTTGAAACTTGTTTTCTGGGGATGATCACTCCAGTCAATCCTGTTTTGTCGGGGAGGGGGAAAGCTAGATAGCAGAGTATTAGTAATAAATATTGATAAAAATTTTGAAAATTTTTAATTCATTATGTTTTGAAAATTTATGAGTTTTAGTCTAGTTATTGGAAAATTTAGAACATATTAAGGTTAAATGTCCATTTTGGTTTTTTTGCTGTTGGCAGTCTCGTTATTTTGTAAATATTTTAAAGGTTTATTGATTAAAATGTGTTATTTTCGGTATATTGCATATCGGTTGTCACGTTATTATAATTAAATTTTGGATATGATTTTATGAGTGTATTTTTATTGTCTTAATATAAATTTATTTGATAAGTAAGTTTTGTGAGGTAGGGAATTGAGTTGTATTGATAAAGATGTAAGGTCTGAGATTTTAATTTTTGAAATGGTTAGAATTGTGAGTTTTGATCAAAATGTGAGTGTCTTAACATGTTTTATCAATTTGTTGCTAGAAGCGAACTAAGCATGAAGTTCAACCATGTTTACTTCAAACTTGATGAGTAGGGTATTATAATTGGTTTTTGAATGAAATGAAAAGGGTTTTTGGTATAAAAATGTATAGGAAAGTGTTTTAATGAAAGTAATTTCATACTGGAATGATTTAATTGTCTTTTTCATATTGATATGTGTATTTTGAGTTTAAAGCACTTAAATTTGAAATTTTTTAATTTGTTTATTGTGTTTTAGTATTAATAATTTGATGTTATTTTCTTGTGTGTTTTTGGTTGCCACTTGGTTTGTGGCTACCTTGGAGGTCTCCCTGTAATTTTCAGATAAGTATGAGTGTAAAGACATGCTTCATTATCTTGTAAAACTCAGAGGTAAAAAATTTTGTACATCATGGTGGAAAACGAGCAAAATTTAATGTAATAAGATTATTTTTCACTGTTTATTTGTTTGTAACAAATTTGAAGCTTCGAGGAATCAGGTATTCCCGATGATACGCTGAACGCTCTTAATAAAATTCCATTACTGTTGTGGAGTATGACCACCATAACAGGCATCTGAGGAAGGGTTATAAATTCTAATAATAGTGTTATAAATAAAATTATTTTGTATGAAGTTTTGTGACAACCCAATTTTCTACAAGAACTATGTGTCAAGAACTCTGAACTTTGTCAATTTTGTAAAGTCAGACTCAGTATTTTTCTTTTAGGTTAATGGACTCAAGGTGCTTCTGCGTAAGTTTGTTTTCTTGAGCTACGAGTAATAGTGTGGGTGTTCACATAAAAGTTTATTATCATATCATACATTTTTCAATTATTTTGTGATAATTAACTTTGATTTTTAGTGTTTTATTGATAATATGTAGGTATAATATTCTATTATAATTTATTTGATATGTTGATTGTAATAATTTTAAGTTCATTCTGTGTCAACTTCTGTGTCAAATTGAGACATTTTTTGTAAAATGTAATCTTCTCAGCTCATGGGGTTAGGTGCCCGATTAGTAAATAAGAATATTAATTTTTAGTTTTGTAAATAAGATGTAAAATATTTTAGGGGGAATTTAGTTAATTTTGATGTGGTTGAATCAAGTCGTAAAAAATAATAAATATTGGGTTTCTCTGAGTTTGCTGTGTGGGGAAGGATCCGCCCTGCACAGCAATTTTCAGTCGATGGATTATTTTAGTTAAGTTTAGTTGTTTTTCTCTTCTGGAGGCGTGTTGCAAGGAACTGCCATTCTTTATGTGCTGCCTTCAGGAGAACGATCACCCTATTCTAATCGTAAATGTTAATTTAATTTTAGTGTTTTAAATGGGTTAACAACGATAATGATGATGGTTTTCAGTAGTTAGGGTTATTAGTTCATTTTTGTTGGTGGGAATGTACCGCCCTGCACAGCAATGTAATAAATAATCAAACAGAGATGTAAAATATAGTAATAAATTTCTATGTAATGAATAATCCAACAGAGATAGATAAAAAAATACGAATATAGACAAAAACAAACAGAAATCAAGCACTCAGGGCATCCACGCACCAAAGCAAGATTCTGTAAACGTGCCAGAACTGAACCATAAAACAACATAGTGGGTTAGGCTCCCTGATGAAGAGACCTTTCGGTTAACCTATGTTGTTTTATGGTTCAGTTCCGGCACTATACAGAATTTTGCCTTTGGTGCGTGGATGCCCTGAGTGCTTGATTTCTGTTTGTTTTTTGTCTATTTCGTATATTTTTTATCTATCTCGTGGATTATTTATTTGTATTTTTTTTCATTATGAGGATTGAAGCTTATGCGCTATACTCTATTGAAAATGTTTTATGTTTCTTTGCAGGATATGTTTTAAGTTAAAGTGATTTAGCAGTCTATGCTTGCTTTTTATTTTTTATTATTTGATTGTTATATTTTACATTTTCTATGTAATGTAATATAATGAAGAGGGGAACCACTAGTCTTTCATATATTTTCATATAATTTTTGTTAAATCAATTCTATTTTTTTTTGGTTTAAAATGTACTTTTTAAATTTTGAATTCTAGTTAAAGGAGCCCCCACTGTTTTCAGTAGCTAGGCCCTTTTTGCTCAAAGAGGTCCTGGTCGGGAAAAAAGCAAGGTAAGATAATATTATTTCCAATATACTAGGGAATAATCTAGAGCACCAAATAAACTTTATTACAACATTGACAAATCAATCAATTAGTAGTTAAATAAAACACTATTAAACCAGATTATCTTAATGCACCAACAAAAAACGAAGATAAAACTACTTACATAGGAACTGCTTTGTTTTATGCCCATTAGTGTTGATCAGCAAACTACTCATTAGAAGAACGCAGAACAATTGGCATCAACAAGGATAAACATACTTTTGCAAATATGCAGAAAGGAAAAAACGCTAATGATAGCTTTGATAATCTGAAAGAAAAAATATATTGTTATCAACATAAAAAAATAATGTGCATAACTACGTGTATATTTTCCCCAAAATGACTTTTTGAAACATATCGATCTTTTGAAACATTTACTTCTATTTACGTATTTTATATATATTTCTATATATTTCTGTGGAGTGTCTTTAAAACTTTCATTTAGCCAAAAAAAGCTCTATCTATTTTTACATTTCCAATGCGAGTCACAGTTGAAAGAAAACATTTTAACGGTTGACACATTACATACGTTTTTAGATATTTATGCTGAAAAAAAATGTACCCGTGCTTATAAAAGGCTTATTTTCCCAACTCTTTTCCGTTTTAGCAAATAAATCAAGTACTATTCATCTTTCCCCAATTAAGAGGGGTTGTAAACTTGACAGTTTTGGCTTTACTTCATTTTTTTTTCTATAGCTCTAGCTCTGAAATTCTGCTAACCTGTGTGTAATTTTATAGATTAGCAATGTATTAATGCAAAGATATGGTTTCGTAATTTTTAAAAAAATTAGCAAAGAGAGGCGTGTTAAAAGTCATATGAAACATCTAAACAAAGATAGCATAGTTAAATTTAGCTTTTTTGTTCGGGCAGACCAATGTAAAGTTTATGTCTAGCTATAGCAATTTCATTCTTACTTTTCCTTAGCATGTTGTAGAGACACTGATGTGATGTACTTGTGTCCACAGAGCTGCATGTGCAACAGACCTTCTGGAATTTTTCTTTTTATTTCTAACACTTCAATCCTATTACCATTCAACTTCTTGAGATGGCATCTTCATTGAGATAATATGTACACATTACAGCTTAAAAAAGGAATTTCACTGAAGCGTTATTTAAGAGAGTTAAAGTCTAAGCACTTTGCTCATGGCCAACAGCATAAAATGTACAAGTCATAAATGTACAAGTCAACAGTTTAACATGAACACCCAATCAGTTTGTTCCAAAATATTTTCATATCGGAAGAGACAGCTTTGCAAAAGTTTTAATGCTAACTGTTGGTGTCCCAGCCAAGAGTACATTTCCAAGATTCATTCAAACAGCCTCCCGAGCTTGGATATAAGAAAATCCCAGATGATAAACGCCGTTTTGAAAAATGTCAGTCAACCTCTAAAACGATAATTTAATGTTTGTGGAACTAATTTCCAGCATTTTACATATGCACCATACTCCAGAAACCTTATTCGTAAAGCAAACCTGAAAAAACAAAACAAAACTGTTGTTTAAAAAGTAATGAATTATTAAAAAAATCCTTATAACGTCTTGCAGTTCTCTCTTCTTTGAATTCCAAGACAACCTACAAGGTTTATTTTCATTGAAGCTCTCTCATTGTAGAAATGTCCATTTATTAATAAATTCCAGAAACTCCTTCATTGCATTTAGGTTTTCTATTTAAATAATTGAAGAATCTGACTACAGAAAATTTAGTTCCGAATTTTAGGATTAATTTCTCGAGGGCAAAAGCAGTGAATAATTGGTCCTTAAACAAAATAAATATAAAGAAATGGATCGTAAACACAACTTCGACAGAGTTAAAGTAATAATTTGTGAGAGAAATATATGTCAAAGCTAAGTGGTAAATGAGCACCAGATATATTTAAAAAAAGAACTTGTTTACCTTCTTTCAACATCTGGGATGGTCATAAATTCACCGCTTGACGTTCGTAAGATCGTTTCTAATACTGAATATGTAATCCAGTACAAAAAAAACCAAGATATATGTTTGAACAGCACGTGTCTTTAATACGATAAATAATTACTGATAAATATAATTTCTGGTTTGATAATTGAAATAGATGTCAAAATCTTTCACAGTAGACATATAATGAAAATGTATAACTCTGTTTTAATCATACCATTTATTTTAATTTAACTGTGGTAATGCAATGCAATGACAATGCAGAGGTTTACGTATTCAGCCCAATATAAATATTTGTATGAATAATTTAAATGAAAATATCAAATAATAATATGATAAATACGTAATTGCACTATTGCTTGATTTATATATTAAAGTGTTTTAAAAAATTAAAAGGCAATTGATATATCGAAATGCTTTTATCGGCTTAATTGTAAAAATATTTTGTCAATAAATAGATTAGAAAAAGAAATGTATAAGGAGAACTTATTACATCTTAAAGCAGACCTTCCAAGTAAAATTTAAAGCCTCGTAAAATGTAAGAAAAATAAGAGTTATTAAAATGTTGGAACATTTACAAAATTTTAAACAATCTTGTTTAAAATTTGAAGTGATATGATATTTCAGTGTCAGCTAAATGACAATCTTCGGACACTTACTGAATATTTTGGTACAAAAATGTTTTCATTAATGTAAGTGACATCACAGATTATAAATATTTTGGTCCATTAACTCATTGCTAACAACTAAGAAAAACTAAGTATTTTATCATCATTTGATAAATGTAGCAATGTTTACGCTTCTGAGATAATTTAATGTTCATATTTATTTACATCTAATCAAAAGAAGCTTAAAAGCTCCTCGCATAAGTTTTTTAAGACTTATATAACAAACATATCATGCTGAATCTTATGAATATTATTTCTCTATCTAAATAAAATATATAATTTATTTCTGTTCGGACAGAGAAAGATATTTAAATAAGCAATAGCTAAGACAAAAATTACGTACCGACTTTCTTTCGTCTCGACTTGAAATGAATCAGATTAACATATGTTACTGCACTGACGTCACGCTGTGAGAAGAATTTGATACAGAGTTGGCTTAGTTCCCAGAAACTGAACAGGATTTATATTTTCCGAAGAGGAATAAGGTGACGAGTAACTAGGAATATGAACCATCTCATATTTGATATCTTTGCTTTATAGCTCCACAATTCTATTTTATATGTAATTATTGTATTAAGCAGAAGATCCAAATGTTGATTTCGATGGTTTGTAAATCAAAAATTTTCAAATGACATTCGGATGGTTCGAAACACGATTAAAACAAGTTTAAAAGAAAACATTGTATGATTATTTAACGTATAAATTAGGATAAAAAATCATGGAACTTAGTGACAAATATCAGCTATGGTAAGTCGCAAAATCTGCTATTGTAATGGTGATAGCCTTAAAATTTGAATTTAAATCCCGTTTCTATAATTGATGAAAATTATTTTTTCCTTATAATGCCACCATCTTAAGAAAGCAGCTGAAAGAGGTTCGTTGATTCAATTCTTTTAAACACACACACACACACATATATATATATATATATATATATATATATATATATATATATATATATATATATATATATATATATATATATATATATATATACATATATATATATATATATATATATACATATATATATATATATATATATATATATATATATATATATATATATATATATATATATATATATATATATATATATATGTGTGTGTGTGTGTGCGTGTGTTTGTTTGTTTCTTTGTGTGTTTACACGAGTATATACATAAAAACTAATCTTGAAGGAAAATTAAGCTTAAATATACTGAGGTCTCTATTCTTAAGAAATTCTTCCAAAGAAAACAAATATTTTACTGTTCATGATTCAATGCCTATTTTCTTTGCGTTTTGCAGAGTTTGACGCATTTTATATCAGTATCTTGTTGCACACTTTTAGATGCGTTTCATATTTTATTCCCGTATTTCATGTACATCTCTCGATGTTTCATCTCTTATTGTCAAAAAATGAAAAGCATTTCAGCACATCTGTCACAAATGATATTCTTTTAAGCAAACATTAAATAAAATCCCATCGTTTACTCTTTCATAATCACAATGACAGAGTGGTTTATGATAAAAATCATCCAAAAAGGAGATACCGAAGCCGGCATAACAAACAAAAAAAAAACAAGCATCACGGAATATCTATGAAACATGAGCTGAGAAATTCGAACTTTTCAACGATGTTAGGTGAATAAATCAAGGTTTTGAACAAATGTCTTTTTTCTTCTTCTTGAAGTAGTGGCATATAATGTGTTTGCTAGAAATTATTCAAAGCTAAAAGATTTCCTGCACAAGCCGTTTTCTTTACATATGCATGAAACTTCATAGCTTCAATTTGTTTATGCTATTAAGCAACAGGAAATATTTAAAAATAGTCACGGAATATTTGTTTAAATTAATGGAATATGTGGGATTCAAATAATGGGTTATCAGCAGTTACGTAAGTCAATGTCTTTTATAAAAATGAAACACTTTTTGAAAACGACATGGTTCTAATCATTGAGTATTGAAATGAGAGATCTGTTTCAAAGGCATTCAAAATTATACTCTTGTATGTTTTGTTTTGCTTCTTTTAAGATATATGAGAATCGGATGCGTTGACTTTGCAACTTTTCCACTTCAGGCCATAAAAAAATATCAGTGGTTTGCATTCAGATATATACATCGTATTTTTTGAAAAATTATATATATATATATATTCTATCTACCAATAAGTATTTGGACACCTGTGATAGAAAAGAAATACAAAATTTATTCATATCCAATAGTTGGTAGAGCATCCACGAGAGGCAATTACAGCCTCCGGGGCATGCTTTCCTGAAGTCCTTGTATGACGGCTAGTGGTATTTTCTTGTACTCGGCTTGGATAAGACATGTAAGTTCCTCCGCCGATTTTGGACAGTTGTTGCACCCCTTAATTCGGCGATATAGTTCGTTCCAGAGGTTCTCGATAGGGTTCAGGTCTGGGCTTTGGACAGGCCATTCCATTCTGTTAACCCCACTGTCACCATACCAGTCCATGGCGGATATCGCAACATGACAGCTGACGTTGTCATCCTGGAAGTAACATGGGTACAACCCGTAAAACTGCCACAACATAGGAAGCACACTATCATCCAAAATAGTTCAGTAATTATCGGCGTTGAGCTTACCATGAATTGGGACCAAGGGTCCCAGTCTATACCAGGATACACATCCCGAGACTATAATTCCCCCTCCGCCGAACTTTACTGAGGGCACAATGCATTCTGCCAGGAGGCGTTCTCCAGGCAGACGCCAGACCCAGACCCTGCCATTCGAACGGTAGGGTGAACCCTAATTCGTCGTTCAAGAGAACCCGCTTCCACTGATCTATCGTACACTTTCGACGTACTTTGCACCACTTTAACAAAGCAGCTAGGTTGCACTTTGTGATCAAAGGCTTATGGGCGGCAGCATGACCATGAAAACCAAGAAGATCTGCTTCCTTACGGATGGTATTTATCGAAACAGTACTCTCGGATGTTTATTGAAAATCCTGGAGTATGTGGGTCATTGGTTGAGTGCAGTTTTTCTGAATTTCTCTGGACAACACTCGTTGGTCTCTAATCTCCCAGTTTCGTGGATCTGTCAACTCGAACACATTCCGACAATCACCGCTGACCTTTCACTTTTGAATCCCATAGGCAACTGTCGATTTTGCGTAATTCAGCTCGCTAGATATGTCCCATGATAATCGTCCATTTCTGTGATACCCGACAATTACACATTTCTCGAAATCAGATAAGTCTGCACTTCGTGGCATCTTGCATGCGACTAATGCCAATGTTGTTTACTAAACGATATTTAACGGCGGATGGCGTGACGTATATCAGGACCGCAGATTTGCATGGGTGTCCAAATTGGTAGTAATTGGTCGATAATGTATATATACATTATCTACCACTAATTGGTAGATAATGTATATATACATATATACATACATACATACATACATACATGCACACACACACACGAACCTAAAAACTCGAGTATTTAAGTTTCGTAGATCCTCTCTTACATTCTCTTTCATTGTTGTCAGTATTGAGTGGTTTCTGAATTGCAACACGACTATAAATACCTACGGTATACAATCCTCGACTAATTGTCATTTCTGAAACAGGATCAGGAAGACTCTTAGCCAGCCAGGACGAGCGCAGACAACGCTGACGCGAAGACGCGCGTCGGGTCGAAGAGGCCCGGTCAATCAATTTTGCACTTTTTGTCATTTAAAATGGATTTTATTACGTTTAGAAAATTACAAATGAAAATGTATATAAAAAATTAAATTTTAGAGAAGAATTTCAGAAAAATATTGACTTATCATTTAATAGCATAATTTACATGCAGTAAAAACATGTTCGTTGCATACATTTTTTCACATTTGGCACAAATAGTTTTTGATTTTCTATCTTTGATTTCAGCCAGAGTAGTTTTTTTAGCATCGCGATCTCTTTGAAAATTTCTGGCTATGCTATCATCGTAGACACTCGTGCAATTTGCAACGTAGCTCAAAATTGTATCATCAAATAAAATCTACCAAGAATCTAGGTGGAGAAGACAGAATTTTGGCTATACGAACATTTTCTGGAAGCTTGGTGATAATATTGCAAGATGGGGTCTTACATTTTGTTGTAATTTTTGCTTATTCCATTTTTCGAGCTCATCTTTACGAATGAAATATTCTTGGGGGGAACAGTCATCATCACTGGAATCAGTTTCTTTTTCAGATGACGATTGATGGTCACTGTGTTATTCATTGCCATCTATTTCTTCAGATTCTTTAGCTAAAGACTCCTCATCCGTTGAAACTTCGGCCAACATAGCCCGTCAGCACTTTCTCTCTTCCTCGAAACTCAAATATCGCGACATGACAGCAAATATATCCACTATGGTGTTGCGACGAACTTATAACACGACCACGCGCGCCGGGCCTGAGAGGCCTGAGGAACCAGTGTTCAACCGGAAGTGGGGTAAAAAAATGTTTGAAAATCCAGAATATGAAAGAATGTGACCAGCTACACAAGGAATTGCTCAATTCTGAAAAACGGGTGTTTTTATGGTCATTCCATTTTGCGGTCGGGCCTTAGAGACCCGGCCACTTATGTTGTTATTTTGTTACGTTTTTTAAAACGTTATAACGGGGAGAGTTAAATTAAAATAATTTATTTTAAGATTGTTAAGCTTACATATATCTTAGAGGTATTTAAAAAAAGTTACATGAAACCTATTAATTCACTTGCGTCGTGGTTAGTACCTTTTAAAGATGCGGGTTGTGATAAACAATAACCCATTAAAATACAATGTCTGGCTCACTGCTGATGCCCCTGCTGTAGAGGGCTGGATCATGAAAATTATTTTAAATTAACTTGAAAATAGTTCACTGAAAAGAAAGCTGAAATAAAAATTGCCTAAAAGGAACGAAGAAAACTACGAGGCAACTGAACGACATGACAACATCTATACAAAAAAAATAACATAATTTATTTGAACGTTGTACGGCCATTAAGATTACTCTGCCTATAGGCAGATTACACACTGAGGATCTACTCTCCTCTAATTCTCATCAACAGCACCTTTCACAATATAATTTAATTTAAACAAGTTCGCGTAAGTGGCTGGTAACCAAAAATTTTAATTCATTGATAATTAAGTTAAATAAAATAAAAAAATTTAAGGAAAAACATGTTTAAAGCTGCAGCGAATAAATAAAAAAAAGGGGGACGGTACCGTCTTCAATAGCAGAATTTAAAAGGGAATGGGCCAGCAGGTCTTTCTTCTCTTCCTCAGACATCTAGGGCACGCTCGGGCTAAAATCGAATCATCTCCAGATCCATCTTACATCTCTCGGCTAGTCGAGTTGAAGGCTCCCCACTTTTCAAAGTCCCCGGTCGAGAGAGAGCCTCCGCCGAAAAAATCACTCCCCCCTCCAAAATTCTCCATGACCCTCTTACCCCTTTGTATGGCTACTCGTGGGTGAAAATGAGTGCGTCTTCGCTCCTTGATTTTAACAGGGAAATTCGGACCAACAGAATTTGAGGGGCTTGAATTATAATTTGATAGGCAGTATAGTATTTTATTTTCAAACTTTGATCTTGCATCAAATCAGGATTTATTTTCTTTTATTTTAAACTCTGGAACTAACTCGGCGTTTGGCGATCTCAGGCGTGTCCATGCGCGTCTGCAGGTGTTTTCGTGACGGAGCGCTGAGTTGCGCGTAAAACCATTTCAATGTCTGTTTTCGAGATGTTTCTTGAAATGGATACTTTTGCTAATCCCTTTATCCGGTGTAGAGTCTGGGAATGTGCAGAAATGGCGAAGATCTCGTTACATTG
Organism: Dolomedes plantarius; assembly: GCA_907164885.2. NCBI lineage: Eukaryota > Metazoa > Arthropoda > Arachnida > Araneae > Dolomedidae > Dolomedes > Dolomedes plantarius. Next base: position 169,992,458 of record OU015491.1, on the reverse strand, counting down.
CCTACCAGCCCAGCTTACACAAGGGTTTGGGTTCATTATACAAAATTTACTATTAATTGAAAAAACAAAAATAAAACACTCTAAAATTAATAATTAACTATATTGCATACATACCAGCCACTAAAAAAAACTAATAAAAAACAATATACCAGCCAGTTTAACAAGTAAAAGAATATAATGCACATAAATGTTACAGTCATATTTAGTTATTTAATTATAAATTATTAGTAAAATTAAGGAATCAAATATTAGTGCTAGCCGTGACCCAATATTTTAATATACTCTCATGCTACCTCCCATTATCAAAAAAATTGCGCACCTTTTTCTAATAATCTTCAGTAATAATCAAGCAATTAAAAATTGGATCGCCGCTAGTTGGAACAAGTTGAGTAGAGGCTTACAGAGTTTCAACAATGCAAATATATTTAAAACAGACATTACCACGCGCGTTATGTATAAATTATATGCTATCATCTTAATTATTAAGTGCATTTTACCTACATCACAATTTTGTGTACTGTAATCTTAAGGTTTGAACGTACTATTCGTGCAAAGGTCCTCGATTCCCTCGACATGTTCATGTGGCGTCCACGCTTTTTACGTTTAGAGGCATAACCTCGTTCCTTTCTGTTCCGTGTCATAATCTCTAATACTGTGCCTCATGATACACTAATTTTTTTTCTGTTTTAGTTACTGCAAGCCTTGCGCAAGTTCGTACACCTTTCTGCAAATTACTATTGAATTTTGAGAAAATTACTTTTTGAGCATAAGTTCTATTAACAGCTAGTTTTACATCGACTGTATTACTACTGCATGATAGCTGATATTGTTCCTTCAGCGTATTATATACCTCTACTCGTCAATGATGTTACCATCGTGATTCGCATAAACCACAGACCACACTTTTTTAAAGCGGTGTTTCCATTAAGTTGATAACCCCTTGTAGGTGCTGCAGTGAAGAGCAGGTAAAACAATTTTTTGCAATATATCTGAGGACATGAAAAAGAGTTATTGTTGTTGCTTATGCCCCTTGACCGACAGCAACATCAAATCAATGCCATTATAGGCTATTGGGCTGAGTGATACGGCTCCGGTTTTAAGTTAGCACCACCAGGGTAGTAGTTCGACTTGAATAATGGACCGGTCACGTACTTTTGAACCGAATCAAGTGACGACAAAATTTACCTCCAGAGGCAAATTTTGAGAACTTGGAGGACATTGTAGCCAAGACAGATTTTACGTACATCATCCGCCATTAGCGTACATGGTGGTGGATTTGTCAGCGATGAACATCGAACCAGAGACGTTCAGATCACTGGCACGCTGCTCTTGCCAACTGGACCACCATGCCCTGGAAAAGAGTTATCAGGACTACGTGAGATTGATGGTAAACTAGAGATTACGATTTCTTAGTATGCACCAATATATGTGGGAAAAATGTTACTTAAAAAATTTGGATCCATTGCAGTAAGAAGTGAGTAGAGTAGAGTAAGAAGTGAGAATAGTATATGTGTAGAAGCTGATGCTTTCTTCTGATATCAAAATCTGATATTACAAGTCAAAAGAAGTTTATGCATCTGTGTAAAAATAATTTAAAAATAGTTCTTGTTGGTTTAAAATTATATTATAAGGATAAATTAATATAACATAGAGAGGATATAAATGATAAATGCATGGAGGATAAACTGGTTTTGAATTTATTCTTAAGCAGATTTTTTATAACTTTAAATCTCTTTTGACCAGATCCGTTTTAATTTTGAAGTAAATAATAAACTTACTGTTATAAATATGCATTTTGTTATTTAACCTTTTATGTATTAAAAGTAATCTGAAATGCGTCTCTGTATATGCAATAGCAAGGTGGTTGATTAAAAGGGAATATTAATTAAATAAAAGGATGTCATTAGTCTCAGATGGCCTATCACCCCTACAGATCTATCAATATTTAAGACACTTTGCGTAACCCAGGTTTAAAAAAAAAGAAAATTAGTCCAGAACATCAAGTTCACAAAGACAACAGTTATAAATTTTTTATATATAAAGCAGTTCCGTAACTGACTGACTGACATATAACGCACAGACCAAACCCCTGGACATAAAGTGCTGAAATTTTGCATGGTGATTCTTCTTATAGTGTAGGGGTGCATTAAGAGAGATTAAAAAAAAATTCTTCTTAGATTTTTTAAAAATTAAAATTTTAAGCTGTTTTTGTAACATTATTTAAAGTTTGCATTTAAAATAATAATTCGAGGGTTATAAAATTTATATCACGAGAAAGATGATAAAAATTCCTTTAAAATGAAATCTTTTTCGAATCTTTACCTCTATTTTCTGATTTTTGGGGAATTTTTAAAGATTAATTTTTAGAATTTAATTTATTGAATGCTGAGCACGTGATTTCTTTTCTTTTAATTTTGCGATGCGTGCATAACAACGAAATAGACAAAAAAAATTTCTTGCTAATGCGGCAGACGATTGGACATTATTCAAAAAAATATTAACATACAGTAAAAGAAATGTTCCTCAAACTGTACTATATTAACTGTACTATATTATTTAGTATGTTCTATTAGATTTAATTTGAATATTTTCTTCTACATTATTTTGTCTATAAAAATATCCGTTACGATTTTTTTTATAAATATATGCTTTTTTTACATCAATTGCATACATTGATCGTTGTATTTATTATAAATAAATAAATAAATAAATATATATTTTTTGGGGGGGGCCTTAATTGCATTAATTGACCGTTGTATTTAATTTGAATGTACTCCGTAGCAAAGTACGGGTTTTCAGCTAGTATTATTATAAAAACACCGTAAGACTGAACATAAATCTGAACTACTAAATGATTTTAAGTATATATTACCAAGAAATAAAGAATGACTGATATTGTTTCAAAAAGAACTGATTTTTATCTAAATTTTAGGACTTTCAATCTGATAAGATTTAGTATTTTCAATGAAATATTCGTTTTCTTAATTAAGTATAAAAGTTGCAGTTGCTATGAATTTATTATATTCTATTATTTTCTGAACATAATCCATAACAGCACAACTTGCTGTTCGTCCACCCTCTCCCGTAAAAAAGTGAGCCTAGAAAATTTTACTTGTGTTTCTATTAATTAAGGAACCAAGATTCTTTTTTTTTTACTTTAGACCGTCAAATAACAGCTAGTCTGTCCAATGAAAAAATCCGTATGATAGAAAAAAAAGTAAAACCTCTGAAAGAAATGACATTGAAAAAAAAAACATAGAAACTGTATTCCCCTAATTAGTAGTCACACTTAAATAAATTTTTTCGAGCCAAGTATGATTGATTTAAAAACACTGAATTAGGATTTTTTTTCCACAAGTATATAGCCTAGTTACTGATAAGAGTTTTTTTTAGGATGTTCATGACAAAAACAATGGGTATTACATTTCCTACTTTTGTTCACAAGTGATGTATTAATTATTCATATCCTCCTCAAATTATTTATTTTCGGTGAAGATTATATAATGATAAAAAACATATGGGGAGAAAATAAAAAAAGTTTATTTAATTATTACAAAAAAATATTAATGAATTACAATTAGAGAAAAACACCGAAATGTAAAAAAAAATTGCCCGTTACCAGCAACGTAAGATCTCAATATAATAAAATTAACCTTTTTTTAAAATGTGAAGTGGTGCGAAAATGAAATCTGAGCAAAGTGTATTGATGGAATATAAACTATCCATACATACACATAAATTAAAAATTGATAAGCAGAACAAAAGTATGCTAAATTGTCAGGTATGGAATTTGAAAAATGAGGTTTCCTTGCACCACTTGAAAAGGACATTTTCCATAATACAGGCTTTACAACTAAGAGATTTGGGGTTGAATCCCGGTCCTGCCAAACGATCATTAAAAAAGTATTACGATGTTGGAGAATTATTTTTTCTTGTCAGGAATATTTCTTAGAGCATTGAATTAACTGATATGTGGTTTGAATGTCCGCAAAAACCAGTAATTACTCACAACTGGCCATAGGCGTAGTGTCGGGGAGAGGGGGGGACGGGGGGCATATGCCCCCCCCCTCCAACTTAACTTGAAATAAATTAAAACATTAATAGAAATTCAGTTAAAATCAGAAAATTGTAGAAAACTTTTAAGAAAGTTGGTTTTTTTCCTTTTTTTTCAAACTGTGAAACTGAAGATTCCAATTATGTATTTAGCCTTAACATAGTTTTTATCAATGATATGATCCATAACAAAAATTTGATGCTATAATTTTTTATCATTTTATTTATATTATATTTATTTTTCCGATTGTATAACTTTTGAATACTACTCAAACATCAATTCTATTGTAATTCAATATAAAAAACATAATATTTCCTGTTTTAAGGGCCGCTAGGCAGTCAATGCGTGGAGGAGGGCCCTGAATGAATTCAATTCATGCCCCCTCCCCCCCAAAAGTTGATTGAAATTTATGCTTCTTTCTTAAATAAGAGATTTATCTTTGCATTGTATAAAAGTGAAAAATGTTTTAACTTTAAAAGGAACACTATAAGTCGGAATTTTCATTAAATTTTAAACCAGAATGATGTTAAATAACCTATTGACAATGATTCAATCTTCTAATTCATTGTAAATTCAGAGATATGCAATTTTTATGCTGTAATATTTATTTTTATGTAGTTGAATTATCTAAAATATCTTTATTTTATCTTCTTTCCTAAAATCTTTTAAGCACAAAGGCACAAGCAAAGAAATTTGAGTAAATTTTATGTAAATGTTACTTTTAGTCAAGAGATTAATCTTTGTACAGTACGAAAATATATGAGTTAAAGCTAGATGCTGCATGTGGATTTTTTAAAACTTCAAATAGCTTAATAAAATTCATAACATCTATTTAATGTTATAATTACCTTACACGTATGCGTTTGATGAGAGAAATTTCGTTTTATGTTATAATATATACTGTTCATTTAAAATACTTTTCCGCAGAGAAAAAAGAAATAATGAGCAATTTTTATGTTATGGTTGTCTTTAATCGAGCGTCTTTTTACAGTGGGAGAGGAAAACATGAATTAATTTTTAGAAGGTAATCATGGAAGTACTTACTTCTGAAACATGAACTTAAAGCAAGATCTCCAAACTCATGATAATGTTTCAAGAGACACTATCGTATACAAATTATTCTGTTCTGAAAATCTTTATTTTCTAACCATTTGCGTGCTTAAATAGGCAGTATCAAGAGTATCTATATATATAAAAAACGTAGGTATGCCGCACAAAAATCGACGATATTTCTACACTCCAAATGGCAACGGCTGCAACTACCAGATTTAAACATTAGCGACCGTCCGCAATTTGCAATCGCGTATCAACATGGATTTACGCACTGAAATCAGAAATGCTCGAAAGCGAGCTGCACGATCCAGTGAAAATTGGGAACAGTCTCAAGAAAGAAAGCAAAGAAGAAATAATTCCTTAAGAGAGAGGCATGAAAGAGAGAACATAAATGATCGCGAGGTTAGGCTTAACCGTTGCTGGCAATGCAACCATCAGCCAGTAATAGTAAATTTTCTACACTTTTTTCAGTACCTGCTGAATTTTTACTCCATTTTTTTAAGTGGAAAAATGTTTCCCCAACAATTTCTAATTTGATGTAATGATAAAGTGTATATATCTTAATTTTGAAATATAGTACATACTGAGAGGGATGTAATTTTTAAAATCATTGGTGTTGGGTTTCTCGGTCTTTTCTGTTCTGAAGTAATGGAAATTCATATTTTTTAATCACGATGTTTTAGAATCAGCCTTATGGAGAATACCCCTTGTAAGGTATACATAAGATTCGATTCACAAGAATCGAACTTTTGAGTGAATGAATTAAAGAAGCTGATTAAGGTATGCTAATTTCGGCATACGCGCTTGGTATTGATTAAGTTAAAAAGGTTGTCAAAGTTGATAGATAAGCGAGTTAAGGGAGCTACGAGGTAAGCAGCTCCAGGTGTTAACCGGCGCTTGTGCTTAGGGGGCCCAAAGTTTACGTGGCAGAACTGCTGGTTTGACTCTCTAGTTTGTGAGTATTGCAATGTGTATTTTTATTGAATGCTAATATATATTCCGTACAAGTAGTACGTATGCTTATTGCTGTAAAAGCAAATTATATATGTGCAACGAATTCAATAAACATTGTTTCATGTATAAACTGTGTTTGTATCCAATTCATTTAGAGTGCCACTTCAAATTATATACACCCAAGTCTGGGTAGCAGTGAGCTATACTCTATACCCTTAACAACGCATATTTATGATGATAGGTAATTGAAACATTCCTTACATATATTACTTTCAGTTGAGTTGTTTTGCAAAAGAAAATATAAAACTAAAAGCGACCATGCTGGTCGCACAGCGGCTAGTTATATTTTATAGTAGGTATACGTCTATGAAATATGTAGGCATTAAAAAAACGAAAAAAAATATTACAGTGGAATCTCGATCTATCGTTTTTCAAGGGATTGACTGAACTGAACGATAAATGCTGGAAAACGATAGATGTGGGAACATAACAAAGCAACACGATCGTCGGGACTGGGTGAAATAAACGACACGTACGGGGAAACGATGATTCGGAGAACGGTTGATCGAGATTTCACTGTATTTTGTATTTGACTATATGCGGCTATTATGGCTTCAGTTCTTTATGGAAAGCTTTTAATGTTCGCTTGCACTGTAGGGTATGATTCTAGAAAAAAATTTTCTTCTCAACCTGCTGAGATTAGTGTTGTAATCTCTATCTTTGTTCATAAATACCACTTATTTTATGTTTTCACACCCAATAAATTTCCCGGATAGGACAATAGAAGGATATTATCTTTCGGCGAAAAGTCTTGTGACGGTCGAGCCGAATGTCAGGAAGTTCCATCTTGCATAAAAATAAAAGTCTTTTCCATTTGAAAGTTATTTTCTTTGTCGGTGAGTCCCCCGACAGCTTTTTTACATAAATTATACCACTCTGGCATTTTCAATGTATAATGTTGACAGACTGAATTACAACTTTGGCTGGACTTGTTACAATTTTTATAATTCATTCTGAGTGATATGTTAGGGTAAAGCGCTTGAGATTTGCTTGCAAAGATTTTAAATGCAACTTTATGACTAAAGTAAACCTCTAATGCAGATGAAAAGCCTGTTACAGAGCAGAACCTAACCCGATACGGCATTTATTAAAAGGATTATACAACAAAAAAGATAAACAAGGGATAATGAATATTCATGGATTAAACTAGAGTCCAAATTTCGGAGCTTCCGATCCCTTGGCCCCTTGAGACACTTCGCTTTTGTGCCACCGACTATGTCTATAATGCCGTAAAGCTTGTTTCTGGAAGTTTGTGAGTCAGAATCCATTTATATACAAGCATGCTGCAGCTTTCAAGATAGGATTTAATAATTTTTTTTTCCATTTACCTAGGAATATCCTTTTTAAGTTTTATTCTGACGTTGATGCAAAATCTAGTTTTGGAGTACACTTTTTACATGTAAGATTAATACCCGACCTATATGTAGTCTTGTATTAACATGAAGTTTGAATAGTTTTCTTCCCTCCAATGTTAGAAATAAATAATTAGAAGATAAAAAGAACTTTTTATATACCATGCTTTTAAATTTTATGTTGAATCATATAAACTGGACAATTCTATGTATTAATAGATACTTAAAAAATTTTTTTTTGATGAATTATCCCATCAACTTGAAAGAAAATGAAATTAACTTGCATTTAACTTTTTGTTCCCGTTCCGGACAATAGATGGCTACACCAGTCTACAAAACAAAATTAAATAAAAATAACTGAAAAATAATTTAATTCTGATTAAAGATGGCTAAAAGTATTAAAAAATGCATTGTCATCGTGTTCTGAGCTATTCTAAAAGTTTCAAATGTCTAGCTAGTCGGGAAGTTAGTTAAAAATCGATTGCAAGATTTGTACTTGAAAAACACACACACAAACACACAAACAAGAAAGCAAGTTGATAAAAACGAGGTAAAAATTACTATTGAACCCATTAAAAAGATATATGGTTACTCAGAGGAAAATAAACAATTTCCGTCAGGTTTAATTTCTATATCCCACAAACAGAATTAACAATAAAAATGGCACAGAGAGAGCTAAAGAGTTTCTTCTTTGGGCAGTGTAAGCATTTATGCAAAATCCTCTGCGTTATCCGCTTCTTTCAGTGCAAACGGAAAAGTCGAGTAATGACTGTTCGTGTGGTCAACGTCAAAAAAGTGAGTCGAGCGCATCCCGACTGACAAACGCTTCAACAGACGAGTCTTAAACTAACTCGTGATTGGCTCGACAAGGCAAAGTAGAAAATGACCTAATTTTGTTGTCAACATATGAAATCATTGCCTTGAACTCTAAAGATATGTCAAAGGCTGTGCATACAACGTATGTGCGACGTTAAAGCAACAACTTAAGAATGTGAGCTACCTATTTCTTTGATAAAGAACATAAAAATAAATAATTTTTACGCGTATATAATTACAATATAAGTATTTTCATTTCTGAAATAAGAAAAGTTCTGAAATCATAGATATCATTCTTTTTTTTAAAGCATCTTTATTTACACAGTCATTTCATTTACGTCATCTTCATTTAAAAAATATATAGTTTGAAGCTGTGAATCACAAATACAGGAATTTAAAAATATATATAACACATGCTCATGAAGAAAGTCAACTATCACTTTCTTCACGAATGCGGGAGAGGTTCATAATTGTTCAAGATCTTTGTATCGGTTAATGTTACGGGGATGGGTTTTTGCTGTTTATTCAAATTAGTCAATGCCGCTTATCCGAATTCATTCCTTCAGATTAGTGGTGACGTCACTTGGCAAATCTGACGTCGCGGCCTGCGGAAAAGCACTTGATTGTGATATAAACAAGCAAACGCATTTCACAGCAACTCAGTCCCTTACACGCCTTGTCTTTACACTCCTCGTCTTTTACACGCCTTGCTAGTGCCGGAGATTTTCCTAGCTGCATTCTTAGCCAGTCAGCATGAGTTTTTATTACGTTACTAGCTGAATACCCGTGCTTCGCTACGGGGTACATTTTAGGATAATTACAATGAAAAAGTAGTGAAATTGCTTTTTAGAGGATTTTCTTATAAACAATATATTTTGTTTCTTCATTGGGCGGAACTAATATTACCACGCTCGTCTGCGAACTTACGCGGGAGCAAGCTACGTAAAACGACCGTGCGAGAAACAACTTTCTTGTAAATGTTTGCCAGCATATTTTAAAGTTTGGCCTTGGGACTTATTTATCGTCATGACGAAGCATATTTTGAGAGGAAATTACAGTTTTTTTATATATATTTAATTTAATATCCATAAAACATACTAATTTGAACTAAATTTTTAAAAATTTCCATCTCAATTAGTCTAGTGGTTAAATTTTATCTTTTACTGTATTTTAATATTTTCTTTGTCAATTAATTTCGTTGTTATGCACGTGACGCAAAATTAATTTAAAGTATCACAAAAAGAAAAGAAATCTCGTGATCAGCATTTAATAAATTAAATTCAAAACTTTCCAAACGATTACTGTTTTGGAAGCTAATGTTCTGCTAATTTCCAGTAAAAGCTAAAATCATTTGAAAACCACACACCAGTGTTCCACTCACACGCAACACTAAACACCCCTAAAAGAATGCAAGAATAAAACGTATAAAAAATATAAATATATTAATTTAAATAATTAAACACACACAAATGTATAAATTACACAAAAGTTTACTTAAATTCTTTAATCTGTCTACATCTCCAGTATAGAAATATTTTCGGGGCATTTACAGAACATGGTATATATCACTTTTGAAAATACGCATTAAATGAGCATCATCTCAATGAGAAATTTCTGAAATGAGCATGGCAATGAAGATCGTGTGTTTACAAACAACAGCAGCAACCGAAATGCGTTAAAATATAAATTTTAAGAGTATTATGGTAGTGAGTTGTGTATATAAATAAAAACTTTCCAAACGATTACTGTTTTGGATGCTAATGTTCTGCTAATTTCCAGTAAAAGCTAAAATCATTTGAAAACCACACACCAGTGTTCCACTCACGCAATACTATAAAACTGAATTACAGTACTCTACGTTTATATGGACATTGAAAATTGTGGTTAGTAGAGGGCAATACGGGACAATCCACGCATTGTCTATAGACATTTGCTATCTTTGGCTACTATTTGATCCGTAATATCTGCCTCATACGCCGTATGTTTCTAAACGCCATTTCCGAATGAAGAAATCATGTAGAGGATGCTTCTGCAACATGTGGACAGAGACAGTTGATTTGTGACAACTGACTGAAGTGGTGTCATCTTTGGCTATTATTTTATCCGTAATATCTGCCTCATATGCCGTATGTTTCTAAACGCCATTCCCATATGAACCACAGCCTAATTCCTTTAAAATGGAACAAAATGAGTAACTCCAGTTAACCATGTAATCCACTACTGCTACAGGGGCATCAAAATGTGAGAATACAGAGTTTAAATCAGCCAAAACTGCAATTATGGTGTACATATGACACCTAACTTCTCCAAAAATCTTTGCCTTTGTGATGAGACTCATAAGTGATTTTTGTTTTTGATGAAATACTCTTGCTAATAAATCATGACGATCCTGTTTTTTTTTTGCCCAACTATTCTTTGCTGTTGTTGTCTGATTTCTTCCAGTCTCGCTTCTCTTTCCGGGGTAAAGATTCGGAAAATCATTCGGGAAAAGCTGAAAAGTAAACAATACCAAATCAATTTAAAAACTAAACACAGTATAAATAACGTAGAAAAAATAACAGTATGAATAACACAGTATGAATAACACAGTATGAATAAAAAAGTACAGGCTGCGGGCAGATATGCTCAGGCCAATAATACGAAAAAATTTTTTTAAATCGTAGTATGCAATGAAAAATATTGTACACACTTCAATAATAGCAAAACAAAACATGATGGTAAAATAGAAAGGAAAGTTAAAACAGACGTAAGAAGTTAAATTCTAAAAATATAAATGAGGTATAAATCAGCTATCGATTCTAATTTATGAATCAGGACATGAAAAAATTACTGCATGTAAAAAAAATTAACCTTACCTCCATTAATTTCAACACTTCTTGACCTGTGGCTTGTCCAATCATGTGCAATATAATTCTTGACAATAATTCTTGTTAACCTAAACTGTTATTTGTGTTTTTTTTTATTTAAAAAAGTTATGTTCTCAAAATATGACAATTAAGAAAAAGATATCATCGAGAAAAAATAAATCATGCTACTTAAGAAAGTCATAATACAAATTTCTATAAAATTAATGTGCAACTATACTTGACGTACAAAATAATGCATATGTAATACATTGTTAATATGTTTTAACATCAAAAATTTCCACAATCAAAAGCTAAAATTAGTTTAAAATATTAGCTTTAGGATTTTGTGCAGAATGATAGGTGTTTTAGCTAAATTTCATTAAAAATTACTTCAAATTGATCAATTTATAAAAAAGCTATGCTATTTACAGGTAAGTTTTTGTTTCTTTTTTTGATTTGTAAGTGCTATTTTAGCATAAAAGACCAAAAAAACCTTTACAAAATTATTTTTTCTCAAAGCTAAACACAAACATAATTAACAGTTGTTTTAAAACACCTCTGGTAAACATTATTAAGTTTCGAAGTATTAGAATGATAATAAAAAATATTCCAGAGTTTCAGTCAGAAGCATAAAAAGAAACAATATGCAAAAAAGTAACTAAATTAAACAAAAATTGACAGAATACAGAAAAAGTGAACACCGGCAAAAGTAAATAAAACGTTTCCTTGCGCGCATGCGCATTTCTTATGGATGATTGATTCCAACGCCTAGAGTACCGCGTTGAAAGAACCGAATAAAATTTGTGTTGAAATATCGTTCTTTAAAATTCAATTAAAAAAATTTTAAGATAGAGACTTGAAATGAGGTTTATATGAATGAGAAAGCTTTCATCGTCCAGATGACGTAAATATTTTCTTTGTAAGATAAAAACACGAAGAGCATCGACCGTAGATGCTAAAAAGTGCATAAATGAGGTCTTGTTTGAAGGAGAAATATCTGTAGTCTTAGATTGTAAAAAGATCAAAATTCTACGATAATTTTTTGCCGAGATATCGTAATATGAAGTTAAAAAAACATAAAATATCCCACAAAACATAAAATAAAAATTTTCCAGAATAAAATTTAAAATTCGGGCTTCGAGGTGCACTTTCCCATAGTCTGCACTACCCGTGTGCCAAATTTCACGGCTGTAAGTTTCACAGATTCGCCTGGGGGCCGCCCACACACACACACACACACACGTGCAAACGATCGCTTTTATTAATAAGAAAACATTCGCTTTTATTAATAAGATGTAATGCTTATTACTGTAATGTTAAAGATGGGAATACGCTTTAAAGTTTAATTGTTTACTTAAAATACCTTTTTAGATGCCACAACAGAAATTTCTCGTTTTACCTTCAATGAAACTTCCGAAATGAGTTTTGTACTGTAAGAAAGGAAAAGCTGGAGGTATTCCTAATTACAGATGGCGTTGCCCGGGATTTTAAGAATGTTTGTTAACCAAAATCAATTTAAAAATTGATTAAAGTATAAATAACATAGAAAAAATTGACATTTTCTATGTTATTTATATTGTGATATAACCCATGACACGGACTTCGCCCTTCTAGCCGGTCGGTTTAGGTACCCTCTCCCTTCAGCAATCATTGTCAGAGAATGGAAACACTAAAAAACAACGAATCAAGGTATCTAAATTTTGTGGCTACGTATTGCACTTCCTGCTAACAGTCACAGCCAGAAGAAATATTCTCCCCCACCCCCGCCGAGAAATTTCGATCGGTCCAACCCTCCACGAATGGGCGAAAAATTCTTTCTTCGAGCCTCCCCCCCCCTCCCCCTCGCCTATGGGTGAAAAAATGGTTCTTCATCCAAACCACGCTTCAAGAATCAAGCGGGGAATTTGCGTTGACGTATTGTTCTTTAAAATTCAATTAAAAATCGAAATTTTAAGATAAAGACTTGAAATGAGGTTTATATGAATGAGAAAGCTTTCATTTTACAGATGATGTAAATAATTTCTTTATAAGATAAAAACACGAAGAGCATCGACCGTAGATGATAAAAAGTGAGTAAATTTCTCGAAAAAGTGGATTTATTATTTTGATGAAAATAGTAGTCTGGTTTAAATTATTTTTAAATAAATGAGGTCTTGTTTGAAGGAGAAATGTCTGTAGTCTTAGACTGTAAAAAGATCAAAATTATACGATCATTTTTTGCCTAGATATCGTAATCTGAAGTTAAAAAAACATAAAATATCGCACAAAACATAAAATGAAAAATTTTCTAGAATAAAATTTAAAATTCGGGCTTTGAGGTGTACCTTCCCATAGTCTGCACTACCCGTGTGCCAAATTTCACGGCTGTAAGTTTCACAGATTCGCCTGGGGGCCGCATACACACACACACGCACACACACACGCACGCAAACACTCTCTTTTATTAATAAGATAATTTCTTTAACGAGCAGTTAAAAATGGAACTTTTGTTTTTGTTTTTAATCTTGTTAACAAATTAACAAGATGGAGTCAGATTTCGGTTTGTGTTTTCTTAAACACTAGAATACGTAAAAAAATTAAGAACCCACTTCTCACACCACAATGTCTTTCGTATAAAAGTGGTAACTTTTAAAAATTTGATTAATTTTAGTATTAGCAGTTTGCTGAACTGCTAATTGACTGTACTGTAAAGTATATAAGTGTCCGAATAATAACATAGCAAGATGAGTGTATAATAGTTTAAGATTATTGGGTTTTCGATAAAAATTGCTATAAAGTACTGTGAACAAAAATTACCGTGCCTTTCTGAACAAAATTAGTAAGATTAATTATTCATTACAAATTCCCACCCGGTTTTATAAAATTTCCTACACGTGCTATTCTTCTCCTCTTTTCTATTAATGTTTCATGATTATTGTAAAAAAATATACAGGGTGTCTCAAAAAACCTTGATACATTTAAAAATTCATAAAAAAATTATACAAGGTAGGAATAGAAATTCACAGACAAGTTTCAGCATGTATTAGAATTTTTTGAGTGTCCTAAATGTTCAACAGAGGGAGCTAGTTGTTCTGTGAAAGCGTAAGTTGTAAAATAGCTAAACCTCTACACAGCTATTTTGCTGTCCCATAAATTTCTTATTTACGTCCCAAAACCATTTGGCAACAACACGGTGCACCACCACATTGGGGTATGAGTGTACGAGACTTTTTAAATAAGGAATGTCCAGAATGGTGGATTGATGAGATGGTACCATCCAGTGGTCGCCTCGATCTCTCCAGACATTGCACCTCTTGGCTTTTTTCTTAGGGGATCTGTCAAAGTTTATTCAACAAATGTGGACAGTTTTAAAGAACTCAACCAACACATAATTGCTGCAATTTCAAGTGTTGCGGAATCCATTTTGGAACGCACATGGGATGAAATGGATTACCGTCTGGATATTCTTTGTGCCACAAAAGGAGCACATATCGAAATTTATTGACTATACTAAAAAAACTCTAATATATAAGACTAGATGAAAACCCGCACTTCGCTACGGAGTACATTCAAATTAAATGCAACGTCAATGTATGCAATTAATGCCAAATATATATATATATATATATATATATATATTTATAATAAATACAACCATCAATGTATACAAGGGATGTAAAAAAAAATATATATATACTAACTGAAAACCCGCACTTCGCTACGGAGTACATTCAAAGTAAAAACAACGGTCAATGTATGCAATTAATGCCAATATATATATATATATATATATATATATATATATATATATATATATAATACGACGATCAATGTATATAATTGATGTAAAATATATATATACAGTGGTATCTCCGAAAAGCGGACAGTCAAGGGACCAAAAGTTTTGTCCGTTATTAGGAGGTGTCCGCTATTGGGGAGGACATCCTTTTTATAAAAAAGTTTTTGCACTTCTATTTGACATTTGATTGAAAATTACGGATGCAATTTTAATTAAAAACGAAAAATTAATTAGGTATAAAATAATAACTATTTACTACTTTACCTTTTAATTTTGGGTTAATCCTTTTATTTTGCATTAAATAATCCCAAAATACAATGCATAGGAGCCAAATTATTTTAATTACTACTAAAATATCCGTTTTTTCGCTTTTTCAGTATTACCGTCAGTTGCCACTTCGCTTGTACTCAAAAATCTCGCCTTTATAAAACAATTTAGAACGCACCCATGTTCCACCTTTTGAAGGGCTGATGTAGTTCAGGAAATCCAAAAACAGATACCGATTTTGCCAACTCTTCTGTGGATTTGAAGGAGATAATCTGTCAGATGCAGCTCTATGTATCGTACTTTAAAGCTGCGGATAATTCTCTGAACAAGTGGCTCTAGCATCGAAGTGGTGTTAGGAGGCAAGAAAACTAAATTAACAGTATTGAGCTTTAAATCATCAGGATGGGAAGTACCATTGTCCATGAACATAATGATATTTTCCTTTTGTTTTTTCATTTTGTTTTGCTAACTCCACCAACCAATCGCTCATTATCTCAGTGGTCATCCACGCTTGCTTATTTGACTTCCACGAAACACTAAATTTTCGTACATCAATGTTCTTGTAACATCTAGACCTCTTAGCTTTTCCAATAACAACTGGAGTTTCAAAGTCTCCCAGCATGTTGCAATACTGCAAAAGAGTGAGCCGCTTTTTTGAAATTTTCCCGCCACTACACACCCTTTTTCTCCCTTAAAACATAAGATATTGTTCGTTGCAAAGACGCATAAGCATATATTTTTAGCTTGCTTGATAGAATAATTTTGAAATGTTTACCAAAATAATTGAAAGTTTTTCAAAAATACTTGTCCTCTATTCGGAGTGTCCGCTATCCAGAGGGAATAACACTGATTGTCCTATATAAAAGGACTGGGACTCTTAAAAATGTCCGTTAATTAGAGGTGTCTGCTATTCGGGCGTGTCCGTTAAGGGAGATCACTGTATATATATATTTATAAAAAAATCGTAAGAGATATTTTTATAGGCAAAATAATGTAGGAGAAGATATTGAAATTAAATCTAATATAAAGAATACTAAGGAATATAGTACAGTTAATATAGTACAGTTTGTAGAACCTTTTTTTTTTACTGTATTTTAATATTTTTTTGGATAATGTCCAATCGTCTGCCGCATTATTAAAAAAAAAAATAATATTTTTTTGTGTATTTAGTTTTTATGCACGTGACGATAATTTATTTAAAGTACAAGAAAAAGAAGTCACGTGATCAGCATTTAATAAATTAAATTCTAAAAATTAATCTTTAAAAATTCACCAAAAATCAGAAAATGGAGGCAAAGATTCGAAAAAGATTTCATTTTAGATAAAAGATTTCATTCTGTGCGTTGTATGTCAGTGAGTCAGTTAGTTACGGAACTGTTTTATATATATAGATTTATGACGTACTAAAGAATATAGTACAGGAATATAATATCTTTTTTTGCATTTTAATATATTTTTGGATAATGTCCAATCGTCTGCCGCATTAGCAAGACATTTTTTTTTATTTTGTCTATTTAGTTGTTATGCACGTGACGATAAATTTATTTAAAGTACCAGAAAAAGAAATCACGTGATCAGCATTCAATAAATTAAATTATAAAAAACTAATCTTTAAAAATTTACCAAAAAATCAGAAAATGGAGGAAAAGATTCGAAAAAGATCTCATTTTAAAGAAATTTTTATGATCTTTCCTCGTGATATAAATTTTATAACCCTCAAATTATTATTTTAAATGCAAACTTAAAAAAGTTACAAAAACAGCTTAAAAATTTAATTTAAAAAAATCTAAGAAAAATTCTTCAAAAATATTTCTTAGTGCACCCCTACACTATAAGAAGAATCGCCATGCAAAATTTCAGCCCTTTAGATCCAGCGGTTTGGTCTGTGCGTTGTATGTCAGTGAGTCAGTCAGTTACGGAACTGTTTCACATATATAGATAACACGTATGTGAATTTCTAGATCCAACCATGTGTACTTTTTTTTATATAAATTTTTAAAATGTGTCAAAGTTTTTTGAGACACCTTGTACAATTTTTACAGAAGCAGGTTAATTTAGTTTTCATGATGCTTTATCTGTTTCTTAACAGAGTAATGAATATCACTTTTAACAAACTGTTTGATTTCAATGTTATGTAAATCATACACAAATTTACGCCATTGTGTAATAGATAATTTGATGCGAAATTAAAGAAAATTTTCGAAGCAAATTATAGTGCATAAACTGAATAACTCTAAAAACTGAAAGTACGTTAAAAATGGCAGTAATACCAAGGTAATATACTTAGACAAAATTTCATTCACAAAAAAATGAACTAGAAGTAAACAAAAGAACTTATTTCTTCCAATTTCTATTTTACCGAAAACAAATACATATATCTAATCTTTAATATTTTTCGCATTATTATCTTTTGTATAGCTGTTTACTTTGTGTATCATAAACAATTTCTGTTTTCTTTTCGGAAAACAAAACTACTCTTGAGATTTCAGGAGAAACTGAAAATAATGGTTCAGAAGGAACTAAATATTTCTTTCTTATGTTATTCTTTAAAGTAGTTTGAAAAGTTATTTGTTCATGTTTCTCAACTGTATCGTGAAATGTTTCCTACTTTAAATATGTGAAGCTGATATATTCATGGTGATTATAAAAGAATGAAACGCATTTTTATATTTGCGAAAATATTTATAAAATTAATTTTAAACACAAAACATTTTTTAGTAATAAACTGGAAGTTCTAAAGATTTTAATTCGTGTCATGCATTCTTTGTTACGTGCAGTTTATTTATTTATTTTTTTTTACTACATGTAGAAGAATGGAAACTTTTGAATACGATTCACATTATGCACTGCATATTTATGAATCCCCGAAATTCTGATTTATAATAACCAGTTGCACTTCCAAATGTTTGTTTACGTAGTGGTTACTATTAAAATGTGTTAGGGTGAACCATTAGAAATTCTCAGAAATTTACAATTTTTAAGAATAAGTATTTTGAAATATCAAATAGCTAAAAGAGAAATTAATGATAAAAAATGGTTTTTAAATTTTGTTTAAAGAAGATAATATTTTGTTGATGTTTTCAATAAAACATCTAAATAAGATTTTAAATTTCAAAGAATAACGATGGGTAGGAGTTTTAGTGGTTTATACAGTCATATTTTTATTGCCAACTATTTTTTAATTAATTTTTTAATCTGCTAACGCCAACAGACTATCTAATTAAGTATGTCCTAATCTTGCATACAACGGCAAACGAAGGAGATAAATATACAGTTTGCAAGATAAGTAGAAAGGCAACTGAAGTTGGTAGGTGGCAAGCCAGAGAATTTGAATTTCTCCTGCATGTGAATGATATAGGAAAACCAACTCATGATTATAGACAACATTGATTTTCAATGCAGTATTGCACGCCGACAGCCAAGCCTCTGAAAGAACTGATACAGAGAATAGGAGGGACTAGTTTCTAGAGTAGGAATGAATTTCTAGACGACCTGTTGTTACATATGGATTTATTTTGGAATTGAATCCATATAAAAACAGGCAACCCAGTACATCACATTAGGAACAAATCAAAATAAAGGCATAAACAAACAGCAACAGACAAACAAGGATGAAGGAGGGGTAGAATTCGATCATATCGAGTTCATAAAAGTCCTGACATCCCAGTAGAGTTTTCCAATGTCGCCACGTCTTTAAGGCTCGAGTCCTGGGCCCACAAGAGGATGGGAAGCATTCGTGATGCCCGCGTTCGCTGGATCCTGTTCAAATGCTCCTCCATGCAGTCGTGGCCAATCTTTAATCTAAAATTTGTCACAGCCACTTTGCTACGGGGTCTGAGGCAAAAAATTTTCCAGCAATCTTGGATACCGTCCCAGGATTTACACTTTGACTTTGCTGCCTGATCAGATTTGAGCGTTTCCATAATTTTCCCACAAATGTATCTTTTAAGTGACTCTGGAGGAACAGGTTTGTTGCCTTGATGTTCAAGAGATCCTCGCTTAAGCTAACCAATCAGCCTGTTCCTTGCCGTCTATACCCGCATGCGAAGGGATCCATTGGGAAACGATAGTTTTATTGTGAATCCTAAGAAAGTTCAGGGCTTGTTTCAGTTCCGATGTGGTCGGAGTTTTTGTGCAATAATTTATAGCGATAGCCTGAATGGCTGCCTTGGAATCAACAGAATGACTTCCTTGGAATCAACAGAATGACTGCCATAGAAAAACAATTGATCTTTGATTCTAGATGATCTAACTAGGTGGTGTGAGGTATTAAATTAACTTTAGATGGTAAATCATGAGAATTTTGAGTAAGAGAAGTAAGAGATATTCTGTAATCCAGGTATTTTTGCTTTATTTTGTACTTAATTTCCAGTAGTAAGATTAAGTATAGAAATAAATGCTAGCTGGTTACTAAATTTGTCATATATCTGTTTGAACACTTCAGTTAGGTTTAGAAAGCAGTTCTGCAGGGTGAGATTATATGTAACACTTTAAATGTCAGTCCTCATCTTTTAGTTTTGGGAAATTGTCATCGATCAAGCTTGAAAGAAAACGAAATATTTTAAAAGCTGTTATTTTTCTAGTTAATGAATCATTGATAATGATTAATTGGGTATCTGGGAAAGTATTTTTTATATAGATGGGATATGATTGTTTTATAGATTTTAATCTATCACCTGCATCCAGTAATTGGTCATATTTAAAAAAAATAATTTGTACTACATGCGCAAAAACTAAAATACAGATCTAAGAAGTATTTTCTGTATAATTTTTTTTATTTCTAGCACATTCAATATTTGCCCTCCATTCTGTACTTTTCAAGAATAAAAGGAACCAATGGAAGGGGAGAAAGAAATTGCACCTTGAAAATGTAATCTTCTGGCTGGTGGGAGCATATTGGAAATTTCCTATTTTTTACTTTTCTGGGTACCAAAAAAAGAGTACAGAAGAAAGAACTACTTCTATAGAATTCGTTTTGAAAGGTAAGCAGGTTAAAATCTCCATTTTGTGTTTACTTTATAGTGTGATATTTTATAAAATTTCAAAACCCATTCGTCTGATGGCCTGCGTGTCTATTACTTGACTATATACGAGTCATACCAAATTTCTGAACTTTGATCCAAGTGATGTATTATTTTAGAATGTTTTTCTTTGGCACAAAGATAACATTTCTTTCTATCAGAAAATACATCTAAACTCATATATTCGGCTTCATGTAGACAAAAGTATCAAATTTCAGCAGCCAACAAGCTAAGATGCTCTCCAAATACCCGTAACTGAAACATGGAATATCATACTGTAACAGCAAAAAAGCATAGATTTAGAAGGAATAATTCATTGAGTATACTATCCGTTTCTATTTCCTAGCCATTTTTTTTGTGGTTGCTAACGTTAACCTCAGTAATTAGAAAATAGGACTCAAGCCTGGTTCTCCAAACCTCAAGCTGATATTTTAACAACTCGCAATTTCGGGTATACGTGCAAATGTTATTTTTCAGGACTATCCCATTCAATCTTCTTTTTGAGGACAAAGACACAAAATAACCTACGCATATTTGTAGATTTTTTAAATTATCATTCGATGAAGCTTATTTTTTTCTCCATAAACGTATTATCCTATTCCTCCCAATGCATTGTAACTAAAGTCTATCAGAACAAGGTTGGAACTGAGACCTCTATTTTTTAAACTGAATTATACGAAAGATTTGATAAAGTATTATTTTATTAAATCTGTTTATAAAGATATTGCCGACATTGGTGGAATTATATGGATTGTTACATCATTTTTAACACTGATTTTTGTTTGTGGGTGCTTGTTATTAGTTTAACTTTGTTATTAGTTTATACACGCCCACATTTAATATTCCGTTTTGGAGAAACTGTCCCAAACATATTTTGCTGATTAATAATCCTGGAAACACTGGATTTCCAACTCCCACTGCTGCAGCAATATCCCCCACAGTCATAGAGGTATGGTGACTAAGGGTAACAATTCTAGTCCTTTTCCTGGGAGTGATATCCATTTTTTTTCATACATGCGAGAATTAGACAACTCACACAATCGGCCGCTTCTTATAGCAGCTAAAACGCAACTCACGCGAAAATGCTCTAGGTGTGATGATCACGTGCTCAAACCAGTTTAGATTTGTCAAGGCTAACCTCCCTTCATAACAAAATGCAGTTGAAACCAGATGCAGGCAGGAAAGCCGTGGGAAAGTAAGAATTTTATGATAAATGAAAAATGAAGCTTGTCCCAATTAATTTGCACAGTACTGTATAATGCATTTGGCTGCATTAACTATCTAGCTGGCAATATCTGCCAATGGTATTCCTTTATTTAAGGTTGGAGAGAAAAAGTTGGTTCCATTTCTGCACTAGTGGTGTTTTACAACAACTGCCTTCAAAAGATATTCCTGTCCAGAACAAGTGGCATTTGGACTTGTCGGTTTTAATGCCATGGCACGTTTGCTGGAAAGGGTGTTCACATTATCTGAAATTATTATATATTAACTATTCGATAAAAAACATCTTCAAACATTTTGATGTATTTTTTCGATTTCAAATGATTTTGAGATTTTATTTAAAATTTATTAGCATCGATATTCTTTCCGAATCTCAAAATTCAAGCAAGTAAAGAATATCGATGTTGAATCCTTCTGATTTTTTGAAGTTCACACCAAGAAATAAAGGAATCATCATGAAAATAAAACTAAATTTTAACACGAACATTCTTTGAGCAATAAGGTTACAAGTTATACATTCAGTGAAACCTTTCTAACTGGCCACTCTTCTGAAGGGCTATATTTTATCTAGACCCGATTCAAGACTCCATACAGCTAATGTCATGGAAAAAACCTCATATATATATATATATATATTAGAAAATACAAAAAAAACCCCAAAAGTTTCCCTTTGTGGAAACTGACTCAGTTAGGCCTCCTGATGAAGAAACCGGTCGATTGCCCCATTATTTTATTTTATTTTATTTTTTTTTGTATTTTCTGTCATTGCTACAGAATCTCGAAATTATGCTGCGTGGAGTGCTAATTGCAGATTTCTGTTAATTGTTTTTCGACTGTCAGTGCCTTCTTCCTGCAATTTACTCTTTGACTTTTTCTGTTGAATTATTTACATTTTACTTAAGTTATTTATACATAAATTTATTTATTATTATTATTTTTTGTAACTGAGTTTAATTTATCCTAGGTAAATATAAGTTATCCTTATAAAAAATTTACTTTTTATAACACCCTTGAGAGTTCTAAATCCAGTAAATCCTGCGCACACTCTGTTATCCTCTATATCTAGCAGAATTTCTACCTTGCACCGCATATACTAACATCTCGGTAAAAATTCATATCCAATAACCACATATTTTATCCAAAATTAAGAAAACTTTATCCCCATTGGTGCTTTTGTTTTGTTTGTTCCTTCTTCTTTAGTGGGAGGAAAGAGTAAATAGAATTTCTGGGAAAGGAAAATTCTTTTGCGAAACTAATTTTTGAGTCCTCAATATGTATTCAGAACTGCGAGCAGAAGATTTTTATCTCCGGGGATATGGATAGAAGGAGTTCTATTACGGAGGATGAAAAATGTGCTGTTTGTTATCGTAGATATTTGCATCTGAGGGTATTGTTCGTTGTACTATCCCTGTTTATTAAAAACGGATTCATGTATAGGTAAAGGTGGAGAGGGTGCTTCTAAAAATGGAGAGATCTTTAATGTTTAGCAGTTTAACATAGATGGATCGAATAATATTCTCTTGCTGTTTATATCTGCCTGTATCAAATATTATATGATTATTTTATATCGTTGACATCTTACGTGAAAATGTGCTACATTAATATATCTAAAAGAAAATAATTCAACAAAGATAATTATTAGCAGGAAGAATGTAGACAAAAAACCCCTAGAAATCATGCACTTAGGACTAAACGCACCATAATACACGATTCTGTAGCAGTAACGGAACTAAACCATATAGCGAGGTCACCGACTGGTCTTATCCAACGACTTATCATTCGACTTATCTTATCGGATTCATCTTAGCAGTTTAACATAGATGAATCGAATAATATTCTCTTGCTGTTAATATCTGCTTGTATCAAATATTATATGATGACTTTATATCGTTGACATCTTACGTGAAAATAAGCTACATTAATATAACTAAAAGTAAATAATTCAACAAAGATAATTATTATCAGGAAGAATGTAGACAAAAAAACCCCAGAAATCATGCACTTAGGACTCAACGCACCATAATACAAGATTCTGTAGTAGTAAGGGAACTAAACCATATATCGAGGTCACCGACTGGTCTCGTCATCAGGAGGCTCAACCAAATCAGTTACCTCAAGCTGGAACTTTTTGAATAGGATGTAGGTTTGACGAAAAGACATTCCAAGGCCCCGAGATCCCCATTGAAACAGACAGTCAAATCAAATGAAAATAAACAAACGTCCTGCTCTTAGGGTTCAAAGCACCATAAATGCAAGTACACATACAATCCTAAAGAACAAACTTCTTGTTTAATGTTGGCCAACTTACCTCTATCTGTATATTATTCTTCTCTTTATCTTAATACTAAATTTTTTTATTTAAACTTAACTTTACCTTAATTATTATCAGCATTCTTTTTAATTTATCTTTTTTCTTTTTTTCTTTTTTACCCTTCAACTCTTGAAGGCCTTAAATTTTTAACTTACTCCTTAAGATCCTTAAACTTTAACTATCGTAACGATTTTAATTTTTTTTTTTTACTGAGCACATATACATTGATGACAATATATCTTGCGACAGGAGTTAAAACCAGCAGGTCCAGGCACTCCACTACTAAAATTCAACAACTCGTCCCTAAAGAACACAAATGAAAAGACAGAAATGCAAAAAGACGCACTCAACCTAATCCAGTGAGTAACGGTTATAGTCAAACAGCGGCCAATTTTATACCCTAAGAGTTACGCCACTGTAACAAAACTACAGCGCCATACCCCGTTGAAGTTTTTGAGCCACAAAAATATAAAGAAAGTGTGAAATCCAAAAATCCTATCTTAAAAGATTCCTAAAATTAAAAAAGTCATTTTAATATGTGTAGAATTTTATACCAAGTGCACATTGCATTCATGTGTTTGATATTGCGTATAAGTGTAGTGTTAACTCTATACTTGAAAAATTGAAAGGCTAATATTCTTAATGATTCTCAAACAATTATCTACACTATAAGGATTCTAAAATTTAAGAATATGATTATTTTTTTTAAATAATGTTTTTTCTCAGATTATTAAAATTTGTCTTGATGCAGCTTTGGTTGTACAAATTACATTCAGAAATACGAAAGAACGCTTGGGAATTTCCATCTGAATTTTCTATTTTAAGAAGGAATTGATCGTCATAAGTATATGCTAGCAAATTCCATTTTCTAAATTCTTATGACAAAACATGTGTTGAATGCGCATTCGCCTCACCTCATAAACTGGGGTTAAAGCTAACAATACACATCTTAAAATATGAGAGACATCTTAAAATATAGGATCTTAAAATATAATCATCTTAAAATATTGCAAAAAAAAATTTCGCAAAATTAAGTTTATATTCCATAGACGAAAGTATAATACATTCGGCTGCATTTACTATCTACAGGGCAATATTTGCTAATGGAATTCCTTTATTTAAGCTTGGAGGGAAAAAATAGGATCCATTTCTGCATTGATGATTTTTTGCTTCAATTGCCTTTCAAAGATATTCCTGTCCAGATCAAATGACATTTGGAGTTGCCGGGTTTTAATGCCATGGCATGTGTCACTGATTCCTAGTTGCTGGAAAGGATGTTCACATTAGAACAATTGACATATTGTAAGTAGATAGACTTTATTTGGCAATATCTGCCAATGGTATTCCTTTTGGTGGTATTTATGCACTGGTAGTTTTTTGCAATAACTGCCTTGCAAAGATATTTCTATCTAGATCAAGTGACATTTGGAGATGCCGGGTTTTAATCCCATGGCATGTGTCACTGATTCCTAGTTGCTGGAAAGGATGTTCACATTAGCACAATTGACTTATTCTAAGTAGATAGGATAAAAAATATCTTAAAACATTTTGATGTATTTTGTTCGATTTCAAACGATTTTGAGATTTTATTTCAAATTTATTGACAAAGCTTCTAGATTTATTTCCGAATTCCAAAACTCAAGCAACTAAAGAATATCGATGTGGAATCTTTCTGTTGTTTAGAAGTTCATACTAAGAAATAAAGGAGTCATTCGATATTCCATCTGTCACTTTCATCACATGAGTAACGAGAATAAAAGCACCATACGAAGGCAAAAAATGCCCACGAAAAATCTACCTTCAAGCAATTTTTTATTTACTCATTACAATATCCTAAATCAGCTTTGGGGTTATATTGTACCGCAATTTAGTATCCAATTTCATATAATTATAAGAAACACCAGAGAGTATTATTATTTCTGCACGAGCTATCTTTATTCTAAAGACTTTTAATTTAAACTGAATGTTTTACTTTGTATCTGATAGAAAATTTTCTAATCTTCCAATGCACTCTGCCTCTTTTTTCCGCTTCCTTCAGGGGAAGGGTGAATGAAGTGGCCTGTAAGATGGTAAGGGTTATTTCCATTTTATCAAGATACAGTTTAAATAATTATTCTTGCCGCACTATTATGTCGAAACCACCCAAAAAAGGCAACTTTACATCGAAAATCGGTGAAAGAAATAGTTTTTGTGACTGTCGATTGACTGTGTAAGGAGGAATCTTGATAAATGACTGTTCTGATTTACATATACATCAGAATATCTCACCAGGCCTATCTCGTGGATGAATACCATAAAAACAAAAGATATTCCCCGGTTAGATCGGCTGGTATATTCGCCGCAGTTCAGACCTTTTTTATATATGTGGGTTGTCTGTGGGATGCAGGGTTGCAGCACGCAAAACTCTGCTCCAGATTTTAGATCTGCCCACCTGTAAGAGTAGGTGTTAAGATGTTATATGATCAGACAATGCAATACATGCATATCCATTCAGGGTAATTATACACCATACCGGCTTTTATGAGCAGGACAGTGGGTTTATCATGATTTAAAGTTTGTTTTGTTTGTAATTTAATCGAATTTCTGTTATATTTGTTTATCACCTGCGTATTTGAATATCTAAACCAGGGGTGTCCAACCTTTTAGATTCCTTGGGCCACATAGACAGAAGACGAATTATTTGGGCCACAGAAAAATATACCTAACATTAAAAATAGTTTATGAGTAAAAAAGTATAATATATAGTTATCGTATTTATTTCATTATAAATTTTATTTATAATTATAAAGATAACTATAGGAGTCAGAAAATTAATGTGATATTTGGGAAACTAATGCATCAATATCTGAGTCAATTAAAGTGATTACAATTCTCAGGGTGTTATCAATATGTTAATCCGATATTTTGGTTCTAATTTGACTCTTAGTGTGCTTCACGCTTGCGCATACTATTTTTAATATCATCACAAATATGGAATGTTAAATGTGTAAAAATTTCGCATTTCTTTTTTGTGACGAAATTAATACACAGAAATTGCATACGGAATTTTGTATAGAGTTAAAGATATTTCAAATGATGTATTGTCGATTTGTTGAATGAACAAAGCGGGATCAAAGCGCCTGTCATCATTGCCGAGGCTTTATATATTTTTCACTTCGAGCTCTCTTTCTGGGCCGCATTAAATTTGCTTTGGGTCACATGCGACCCGCGGGCCGCCGGTTGGACACCCCTGATCTAAACATTTCTCTATGAAATTCAATGTTTTTTTCAATATATAACAAGAAATAGTGCTTTTCAAAAGTATTCTTAAATTTTGTTCAACAGCCTATTTCAAAAGTATTATGTTAAGGTATCCGAATACTTTTTGAAGCCGCATTTTCAATAAAAAAAATTCGATTTTCCACTTATACAATAATATCGAAGCCTAATCTTTTATCGTTCTAATTCTGTGTGAATTATGTTTCCATGTTAACTAAGAGCCGGGTCACAGCAATTTTGACAACAGTAGTCAAAGAATTTTATAACCGGGAGTAGCTTTTTCTCAAAATGAATAATTTCATCTTTTTTCTTTACGCAAAACATCCTACAGTAAAACGTTATGCAGGAAATGCCTTAAACTTTTGAATAATTGCTTTCATATGTTTATAAAGGGAACAGACTACGCTCATCATTGAAGATTAATTAGTTTTTATTTTCATTGGTGTATGAATTGTAAATAGCAATGAATTTTAAGCAATTTTTCTGTACATAAGTACTAAAACTGCTACAGCTTCTGAGATAAACAGAAAATTATCTTGAGAATTCTGTATTCCCTGGAGAAAGTTATTATCTCAATTTTCCAATTTATTAAATTATAATATATATATATATATTTTTTTATTTTTGAGTTATCATGTTTTGCAGAAATGTCAAATTTGCATCCAGTTTTTCCCCTTGAAAAAAATTGTTTTAATGTTTTTTCTTTTTTAAAGCGAAGGCACTTGTCATGTAGACATTCGCCTATAATTCATCGTAGTTTGCTGGCCATTTCCTTATGGGGGTACCATATAAGCGGACCAGCATTATATGGTACCCCACATATAAGCCGCATATAAGACATATACGACAAAAACGGGGGTATTTTAGTGGCGCGACGCCGGGATCCGAGTACCCTCAGCACTAAAAACCAGCGCGCTGTACCACAGGGTCACCACAAGCCCTGTTTTAATGTAATTTTTTTGTCTTTTTCCAAAGTTTTAACATACCTCTCATTACAAAATGTCGAGAAAAAAACAAAATTAAAAAAAAATTGAAAAATCACCTCCGAAGGTAAACGGATTTTATATGTTGAAACTTTCATGTCATGTGGATATAAGTTGTAAATTAAACGACACGTGATTAAAAACATTCATTGATTGCAGATTTACAGTTTAAAATTCAAAATGCTTAATAATTACTGTTTACTTTCCTTTCTTCTGGGAAACAGCGCTCCTTTTTTTAGCCAAATGCAATCATCAGGAAGGAAGCATGCTATTTATGAAAAGAGTTCAGATATCTAATTGGACTTCCAATTATTAATTGAGGAAACATTTTGATAAAAATCACGTTCAGATACGTTCGTGTGCGTGGGTGTTGCTGTCACTCTGCTTAATTAAAACAAAAAAAGCTAACTTTTAGAGAGCAGAGATTTCGTTTGGAACTAAAACATTCTTCCTTAAACGTCGTATATTTTAGAAGACATTTTTCAAGATGTTTAATTGAATTCTTGACTCAACAAGGGTCATTCTTAAATAACTCGAAAAGGTTTTTTTCTACGCAAAGCATTTTAACTTGCTTTCAAACATCTTTCATTCAGCACTTTTTTTTCGTTGAGAAGTAAGATATTTTCTTACTGAAAGTATCGATATAGTTATCTGCAGAATGATCTCGAGAGGGAGGAAGTTTTACTTAAAGGGACATGTGAAAACTCTGATCGATTTCGTTCAATGGGCCTTGGCAAAAATTTTCTTTTTTCACCTTTTCTTTTTAAAAGCTTCTATATTTAGGTATTTAGATAATCTTTACATTGCTTTTTTTCCATAAATAAAGAATACAACAAAATATACTAGAAACGTAGTTTTACGCTGTATATCAGTTGGTTTAAATCTTACGCACATTCGGATATGCTCCATTCAAAGGGGTCATCCAGATATTTGCATCGTGCGAATTTATGAATGTATACTTTTATGCCAGATTTTTATATTTAAGAAGTTTCATAATATGTTGTTCACTTATCTGAGATAAATAATAGTATTTTGTAGCAAAATTTTAATTATTTTCCTTGATTTCTTGTTATGCAAGCAATGTTTATTATATTGGATTACTAATGTGTATTTGAGCTAAAAAATGCTCCTTCCTTATACTTAGCGTCTTGTAAATGCAATTGCATCTACAAGACGGTATCTAAATATAATTCACGGAAATGCATTTTTATGCTGAAATACACATTAGCAATGCAATAGGAAAAACACTGCAGGTGTAACGAGAAAACAAGGGAAATATTAAAAATATTGCTACAAAATATTATTTCCTTTTAGTAAACGAAGGAACGCGAAAGCTTTGGCGAATTAGTGACATATTTAATGAAATATTTAGTGTCTGCGTGACATATTAGATTGCAATTAGAATTTTTATTTAATAAAAGAAATAAAGATTACAACTCTAGAAAGGGATTTTTTTTGTCTTGTCTTGGTGAATTCCTGAAACTTTAAAAAAAGTTTGAAGTTACAACTCAACAACAAAGCAGCTCCTAATTCTTTTCTGGGAGGTAATTCCAATTCCTAGATCTCGCCATCCGTTAAAATTGTAAACATACCCGTAAGTCGT